>KL271488.1:0-17824 GCA_000699545.1 Podiceps cristatus | reverse complement strand
CCCTACAAGGGTGGGAAAAGCACATATGTTATTTATTTTCAAGTTCCACACTGTAATAATCATTTATCTTACCGATTTATGTGCAAGTATAAATTCATATGCAGATTTAACATATCTAATATTTGAGGATGAAGACGGAAAGGCAGGGAGGTTAAGAAAGAAATACATTACAGGCTCGGTATATGAAACACGAGGTCAGAAGAGAGTACAAGAGCTGAGATGGCAAGAAGCCAGAAGTTAGGACAGAGCGGACTAGTGACAACCAGCATTTGAACAGGAAGTCACAGTAATCAAAAAAATCACATACACCAAGAAGCTGGACTATGCAGACAAAAGGAGCGAAAGGGAAGTAGACTTACACAAAAGAAACGTGAAACATAACCAAGAAACATGCTAAAAAATGCAAAGTACCTGGCAGGGTTCCCTTCTGTACTCAAAGGTGAGGCTACCACTCACGGGCTACCCCTCAGCCAGGTCCCACCTCGTCACCCTCAGCAAGCCTAGTTGCAGACACTGGCTGTTTTCAGCTGCGGCCCTGATGGCCTCGAGACAGCTCGCTCAGGGCTGCCAGGGACCTGGTGTTCAGCTGCGAACTAAGGCACAACAGTTGTACTGCCTCCATCATGACCGGGCTCTTTGGAATCCAAATTATTAATGAATAATGGGAAAGGCCCATAATACTGCTTAATAAAAGAGGTAATGTGTCTGCAATGCCTTTTTTCACACAATGTCAGAATTATAATGGGCAGCAGATCCTTAATTAGGTGGTTTCTTTTTTCATTCTTTTTTTTCCTAGCAGAAATACTATGAGGCAATCTAAAACAATGTTTAATTTTGGCGATCTTACCTGGCAATATAAAGCCAAATTAATGACACTGAAAATCTCAAAGCCACAAGCCAACAGTCCTCACCATGGCGACCAAGCCTGGTACTTTTAAAATTTATTTTAGAGCAAGTGCATGTGCTGGAACTCTGGACTCTGATTTTGCTATTAATTTCTGTGACATTGTCTTGCAGTTCCTGCTGCAATGTCATCAAATCAGGTTGTAGCAAGGTGGGGGTCGGTCTCTTCTCCTTAGTAACAAGTGATAGAAAGAGAGGAAACGACCTCAAGCTGCGCCAGGGGAGGTTTAGGTTAGATATTAGGAAAAACTTCTTCACCGAAAGGGTGGTCAGGCATTGGAACAGGCTGCCCAGGGAAGTGGCTGAATCTCCATCCCTAAAGGTATTTAAAGAACGGATAGATGCGGTGCTTGAGGGCATGGGATAGATGGACTTGGCAGTGATGGGTTAACGGTTGGACTCGATGATCTTAAGGGTCTTTTCCAACCTTGACTATTCTATGATTCTATGATTCTAAATATGCCCCTTTTCATTAATCGTTATGATACTTCTTTATGACTCTGCTTGACAGTACCTGGTACTTCTACTGTTTACAACTTTCAGCCCCACTCTCAGTCCCAAGGAGCTAAAATTGTCATCGGTCTGATGCTGTGTTAGTTTACAGGGCTTTTTTATTGCACACACACACACGGAGCAGCAATGTCAATAATGAATACACTCCCAAGCTATAGTAAAAAACCACCATGATACACAAGGAATTCCAATAGTACACAGCATATAAAGTAGTGTCTATTACTTTTCTGTTTAGAAAGCTTGCTTTACAGCTACTTAAAGTCATGAAAGACACAAATCTGCATTGCAAGGCAAACCCTATAATCTGCCCACTGGGCCCATCCTGTCTGCCCTACTCTCTTTGAATTAGTAAGAGCTTCTTGTTAGTAAAGTAGCAGGCAGAAATCCTTCAGCTCACGTGATCAGGCCTGCTGAAGTCAGGGAGATGATCAGCACAGACAAGAACTGGGCAGGGTTGGCCCCACTGTGACATGTCCCAAGATGATCATACATGCGGTGTGTTAGCTAGATAATAATGTGTTTCATGAGATAAAGATTATTAAAACTCACATCTGAGGTTTTTCAATATTCTGTGAGGGCTTCAGCCCCTGTTTACACCAGTGAAAAGCCAGATTAATGCCAGTTTATAAACATGAAAAGATTCTACTCCTATATGTAAAGGAGCCACAGTATGCTAAAAAAGGTCAAAGTGATAATCCTCTGTAGAAGAGAAGAATGCAAACAAATATCAGCTAATCAAGGAACACATGCTGTTTTTCAAAATGCTAATATAAAGATTAATAGCTCTTCTTTGACATCCAAGAGCCTTTCGAAACTCTTCATATTAAAACACTTTGTAAATCACTTTTAGAGAAAAAGCATTCAGGGAGCCCTGTTTAATCAAATTAACTACTAAGGAACCTTGATAACATTCAATAAAACTGCATGTGCTTAGGATTCTCATCACTGTTCCTAGGATATGTAATTATTTATGCTGCTTTACACTATTTTGCATTGCTGTAAAGCCTTAAGAGAGAATTAGAAACGGTCCAGACAACTGTTCCTTCCCCTTGTGTTTGCTCATCTTGGACCCAGTCCTGGTCCCAGTGAAGTCAAATGATTCCCAATGAATCTCTGGCAAAACTCCCAGAGACTTCACTAGGAGTAAGAACAGACACATAAGGCCCGATCCAAACCCCACTGAAGTTGATGTAGGACTTTCATTCCTTTCTAATGGGCTTTGGATCAGGCCCCATCACAAAACGTGTAGAATCATTGTTTTAAACAAGGTGTAAGGAAACACAGAGCAGATTTCTGTCCTGCTTCATGCTACCAACAGAGAGAGGTTCATGTGCGGTTTAGGTCGTCCACAACAAACTGTAGGTGCAGCCTAAGGGACTGGCCTTGTCTCCACAGGGCCATGAATGAAGTTTGTGTCTAAAACCAAGCGTACAAACAGCAACCACAAAGCAGCACAGTGTGGAAGCGAGCTAAGTCCAGGCAAGGCATAGTGTAAAAACAAAAAGCCCACAAGAGGAGGGCTGCCATTTTTTCCTCTCCATCCTGCTGTTCTGTGCGTCCTCCAGCACGGGGAGCAATGCAAACAGACATAGGAGTCTGTCCAAACTGTATCATGATTCCCGACTTCTCTAGCATCGTTTATTGGACAAGGCTTTGACAACACCCTCCCAAGTGCTACACAGGAGTTAGCCAGAGGAACCTCAGAAAAGGACCTGCTAACTGTCTGCAACCTGTGCTGCTGGGATGTAGAATATTTTTCTCATATCCAGCTGAGTGTCTGCCACACGATTCCTCTACTTTATTTCCTGTGACTCCAGGATTAATTCTGCAAACTACACCAAAATTTGAACTGACATCTTATTTGAGAATACATTTAACACAAAAAGGTTGCAAATCCTCAAACCTCAGTTGTTCTTAAGAATCACAGGGCTGTGGAATCCTGAGCTCCCATAAATTTTGCCACTGAGTAGTTGAGAAGTATGAGTACCCTTTTAGCCTCCACATGACGCTATTTTTCCAACTAAAATAGGCATGTTATTGCTGCATGTATCAGGGAAATGTCATGATGTACAAATTATTTCAAGTATATAAAGCTCTACTTACAAATGCTAGGTTTTCTTCTTTGGACCTAGATCTGGACTGGGATTCTGATGTCCTGGGACATGTTCATCTCTAGACTTTTGTTTTGGCCAGGACCAAAGCTCAGGACAGAATTAAAGTTCTGGGTTGCTGCCATCCTGTAAGAGTACATGGAAAAACACAACCAAAAACTCAGAAGGGGGAAAGGTGGCAACAATATTTTACCCCATATACAATTCCCACAACTGACATTAAAATATGCAGTGATGTATTCTTTACCAGTATGCACATAATCATTTTGGGGTCTGATGTTCCTCCCACTGAAATACAAGAGAGAAATTATATATCATACATAGTGAAGATTTTGACATTTGAATCCTCCCACATATTTGAATGGGAGGAAGGCATTAAATGCCAAAACCAAAAGGACCTATCCCTCAAAACTATAATTCATTCCAAGGCACAGCACTCATTTTACTTTTACGTTGACCTCCATCCCACACAATGCAAACCTAGTGGTTGTCTTCCAATTAACAAGACAATTTTTACTACTTAAGATGGGGCATGTAAGACTGATGTTCTAGCAGAGCTTCTACAAATATATGTATGTTAATAAAAAAAAATGCATTATTTCAATTTCCCTCTAACCCTAATAGGTTATTGGACTTGTTTTTATTGCTAGAATTCTTCTTCTCAGGTTCTTGTCATAGACAAGCTAAAACCACTGGAGAACCCCAGATTCCAGACAAGCACATATTGACATGGGCCCCTACCATGTCTCCAAGTGCATGGGCACAAAACTGTGCATATGAGAGATTGTATGTAATTTATGCCCTGTATCTGTAATCTACAGGTGGAAATGTTCTTGTTCACATTATATGAGTTCCCATCACTGCCCCTTAAAACATGCCCTATTGTTTATTAGAACACATTCTCAGGAAGTTCATACTCCATGCACACATTTTAACATTAACATATATGGGCATTATCTTCACCACCAAAAGAGGCTGGTGTTTGGCTAACATCTTGATTTGAAGCTGCTCTAATCAGTTTTAAGGTGTTATTTTTGGTTTTTAGAAAAAAGGAAACAAAGTGTACCACCAGGCTCCATGCCAAAATTCCATCTTCTGCTTCTCCTGCTTTCATTCTGCTTCAGTGTTGCAGGAGCCTGGGTGCCACTGTGACATAAACAGAAAATCATTTCAGAGCCTCCACCATCAACAAAGTCCCAGCTTTTCTCAACATCTTAAGGGTAGGGTGTCCTCATCTTAAGCTAAAAAATATCATGGCCCTTTTACCATTTCGAGAAAAGTGAGAAGTAAACAAAAAATAATGTATTTGCAACATGCTTTCATAATGAACTAGTGTGTTTGCTGAGGCTGGCAGAAAGCACTCTGAAGAGTAACAACATGTACGAGAACAAGGAAGAGATGATTTTGTTGGTTTCAACTCATCTGTCTTATGTGATATTCTCCTTTTCTCCCCCGGGTTTGGAATCACACAGTAAATGCAGAAATACTATGCACATCAGATATCCCTTCCATTTTGCTCTCCTGCATCAGATCTTAAAAGTTAAACAAAGCTGACAGGTCAAGATTTAATCAAGAGATCTCCAAGACCTGCAGAAAGGGACGATAACCATGCAGTAGAGGATCTCTATTGGGTCAGCTCTGAGCTGACACACATGTTGACATATAACTTCTGTGACACTGCTAGAGTTCTAACACTGTCTTTCCAAACATGCTTTAGTCCATATTAGCTCTTGGAAGGCTCTCAAACATGCCATTATTGCAAATTCTGAGTATACAAATTGTGCACCAACTGAATGCGCCATTTATGACAATAGTACCTTTACCACAGAAAGCGTCTTATGCAAGAAACTGTTTTGGTGCACCATTAACACCCACTACCCCTGCTGAAGTTTGAGCAAAATCTGACTCAAAAGGCCACCAACAGGCACCGTGTATTTCAGGCTTTAATTTGAGGTAACATAGAGAAATTAAGGAGTTTGATACTCCCGTTGACCTACACAGGAGTTGCTCAGTACTTCTAAAAAATCAACTCAGACCGACATTATGACCTAACTATCAACTAAGATGATAAACCTAAGGTACCTGAATTTTAAAATTGAATTGAAACTTCAGAAAATGTCCTCCACTTGTTCCAATAAAATATATATTGCTGTGCTGTTGGATTAGTATTGGGATGACTTATTGTTGAATTGCTTGACTCACCTAAAATGTTGGTTTAAGGCAAACAGTGCAGTTTCCCTTAAAGTATCAAAAAATATCTGTGCTTGGACTGTTTGTCTTGCAATTTAGGGTTCCATTAAAGATCCTTCCCCATGTCCTCCAAGGAGCTTTCAAAATCCAATGAGGTTCTCAAGTACAGATATTTACAAAGGGATCACTACACCAGCATATGTATTTATACAAGCACATGTTGGCAGTTGGCTTTTGTATCTGTTACACATCAGCAAGTGGATGAATTTCTCCACCACAGGAATAGAATATCTCGCATGAGCAAACTGAACCTCACTGAAGTCGTTTGGGACAGAAGAAATTAAATGAGCAAAGCACTGCACCAAACATGTCCTTTTAGGCCAAAACATACCCATTTCTGGACCTCTGCTATCTGAGCAAAGGAGTGGATTAAGAAAAATCTCTCAGAATATGAGCTGAGTTCTGTAACCACAACCAACATCCTTTAAGCTTCTTTTTAGGAGCAGCTATTGGAGATGTAACCAAAATGTCCCACAAAGAGAACACATGTCCTTGTCTGAAACCAATACTAGATTTGTAGCACATGCAACATGCATGTACATGCAGCAATAGTAGAGAGTTATAGAAAGACATGCCTATAAATTAGTGTAAGAATAATCATTCTGAGTACCTATACAGCTTAATTCTCAGAAGAGGAAAAGTTGGTCGTTATTAATTCTGTCCTTTTACTTTCAACTGCTTAGATATAAGAAAAGTTTGAGCAGTAGCTAATCTTACCAAATGTGTGAACCCTAACTCACTAATTACTTTTTTATTTGAAGCTCCCCTGTTCTCTTGCCAGACTTACACACAAAACAAAACTTTATAAGCTGATTTAGAGCAAGCAGGTATAGCTGCAAAACAAACAGGGAAAAAAAAAAATAAAAAAAAATAAAAAGCACTGTAAGGCTCTCCAGGCAGCAAAAATTAAAGACACGCAGCAAATCTGTGACATTAGTGGAAATGTGCAAAGACTAAAGGGCTGCAGAGCAGAAATGAATTGAAACATGTCACAGCCCTAACATCCAACTGCACTTATGTGGTACTGGTAATGAAAGCACAAAGCACCCTGGCTATTCCCATTTCCCTCTTTATTGATGAAAAGTGATACGGTGTCCTGGTTTTAGCCAGGACAGAGCTAGTCTGTCTTCTGCCAGGAGATACCTGCCATGGAGACAGTAAGGTTTTTTTTTTTTTCTTGTACACCCCTGCTTCCCCCCTTCCTCAATCCCTTTCCCATAGCTTAGGTATACAACTGCTGGTAGCAGAAGTGAAAAATTCAAAACACAGTAGATGTGATCAAATCAAATTCTGCTATATTCTATAAATGCAGAAGAATATTCTTTTTCAAATTCAAATCATCCTTCTGGCCACCAAAAGACATAGAAAATCACAGAATATATTATTTTTTCCACTGATATTAATGTATACAAGACATTATGAGAAAAGGGATGTTTAAGACATGCTGCAAGCCCTCACCTGAGGCACCTCAGTTACCGCGCAATGGGAACATGTAGAGTTCTGTAGGATATTTAATTCCTAAAGAGAAGTAGTATTTCAAGAATTAATTTTTTCATTCTATTTGGTCTGTAAGAGGTTTAGGTCACTTCGTAAGCTTAAATAACATTAATAAGTACTTATTTTTACCAGTTGACTTAATATAGGCACATATTTGCATATTTTTGCATAAACAACTGATGTTAAAATTCTTATTTATAATGTTTACAGTGTTTATGACTTATCTCCTCAGGACCTAGGAAAAAAGCATTAACCAAGTAAATCTTACTATTATGGAAGAAAACAGCAGTATTCTACCTACTTTTCAATATGAGTTATAAAGTTAGATCATAGCCTAAAATGCAAGTTACTATGAAGCTTGTTGCAGTTTAATTAATTCTTTAGGGATTTCTCTGGCATGAGGAAGCCCTCAAATGGAACGGGGTTGATCTCCTGCTATTACTACAAAGGACACAATTATGGCACAAGCAGGGCCAGCACACTGCAGCATTTGGCCAGCTCCCAACTGCTGTCTCCTGCCCTGGATCAAGAACCTCGCGGTTCCAGAGCACAGTTAACTGGAAGGTCACATACAGCCAGCCCTGCAAGATCCCATCCATTTCATAGCATTGCCCTGTAGTCAGTCCAATGGGTTTAGCCCCTTTACAACCCTTTTACTCTTAGCTGGTGTTTTCTTTGGGAGGAGGGAGGGCATAGAGGAAAATGATGGTCAATATGAATCACCCCTGCAATAAGAATCCTGCATTAATTATCCAGTTAAGATACACTTTTGATTTTGGGGTAAAGCCTCCACATGATTCCATGTGCTAATAGATTAAAACCCAATATTCCAAATAGTTGCTTTGAGGTTGGAATAATTTTCGGCTTAGCTCAACACCTGCCATGAAGTGGTTATCCACCTTACCACAGTGGAGCACTACAGCCTTGTAATTTATTTTGATAAGTAGCAAGTGACAAGCCAGAAAAGATTCCATCACATTAATGAAATTACAATGTGTAATGATCACATTTAATTTGCTGTTAGTGGTTACATGCACATTTGATAACTGCACTGTAATACCTCTCAATGGGATGCTGACAATACTGAAAGAAAAGCTATTCTGCTTGCAAATGCAAATATAGACATATGCAATACAAGATCGAGGGAAAATATAACATCCAGATACAGATCAAGAATTTTCCAAACTCATTAACCATTTTCTGCATTGCCAAGCTAGGGCAGATCAATCTTCTGCCTCCACTCCAAGTGATTAACCCTTTAGATCCAGTCCCTCTCTTTAATAGTTCATTGGAAATAGTTCAGAAAAGAAACTGCTGCAAGCTCTCAATGTGAAAAAGACCATGGATTTATATGCTTCTCTTCCCCTCTTACTCTTGCAGTCTCCTATTCTACAGCCTGTACGCTATCCCTCCCCTAGAAGTGCAGAATGTGCGGCAGAGGGCCAACCTATTCTTTCCTTGGCATATGCCACTTACTCAGACACCTCCTTGATAAGATCTAAAGTTGTTTTATCCCTCTTTGGGATGGATTTTAAATAAGATCATAGAATCTTAGACTCATAGACTCATAGAATCATAGAATCATAGAAAGTTTTGGGTTGGAAAGGACCCCCAGAGCCCATCTAGTCCAACCCCCCAGCAGTGAGCAGGGACACCATTACCCTGATCAGTCTGCTCAGAGCCCCGTCCCACCTGGTCTTGAATGTTTCCAGGGATGGGGCCTCCACCACCTCTCTGGGCAACCCCTTCCAGTGCTTCACCACCCTCATTGTAAAGAATTTCTTCCTTAAGATGTCAGAGGGGAATGTGAGTTCTAGTTTACAAACCTATCACCCTGTTGCTGAGGTTCAGTCAGGTTTTGCAGTGTTTTCATTCTCAAGAAACTCTTTGATCTCATATTATGAATCCATCTAAATATATTTTCCAACCTAAAACATGGCTCCGTCTGCAGTGAATAGAGAAAAACACTCACCCCAAAGATACTGCAATGGAGAAATAGCACTTAGTACTTGTTATCGATGGATATTATATTGAATGATTTCCATTTTACACATGGAAACATATCTGGCCTAGCTGAGACCTTAGGCATCCAAAAGTTTCTAACAACAGCAAAACTACAGATAATGTCTCAGTGTCCTGTCTACTGGACTGTACTACACTTTCTCAGTTTGTGCTGTAAATAATACCTACTTTTTTCATTAAAAAGTCTCTAGCTAATTTATCTCAGCAAGGTTTTAGCCTGGAATGCTACCTCTGGGCCTTGCAAGTTTTCTGAACACTCCGTTGTTTTTAGCGGATCCCAATTTGTATCTGCCAGGTACGGGAAAGAAGGACCTCAGTCCTTGCAAGTACAATCTACAACAGCTATGTATCTTTAGCCTCAGCATGACCTTCTATTGTTTTGTTTTGGGGGCTTTTTTCTACAGAAAAGACACTTCCTTACCAAAGATAAATTTCAGAAGTTTTCAATGTTATAATAAGCATCATTCCATACCCTTCAGGTCTCCTGAGATGCCTGATAATTAACTGTTCTATGTGGAACCCCACCATTTAAATGCCACGTGTGCGTAACCATGAGTTATCAGAAAGAACTGGGTTTTTAAAATGGGTCAGAAGGCTTCGGGTATTTACAAGTGTAAATTCCTGTCTTCACAACTTATTCTGCAACAACAGTGGGAGGACTTCCAGTAAAAATAAATAAGCTAAAACAAAAACACATGGTGGTATACAAACAAAAATGCATTTCAATTTTTTGTTCCAAAAATAAACATGAAATTTATCTCCCATTATTTAAAAAAAATCTTAAAACAGCAGTTCTACAAACATATTTTCAGTCTTAACCATACTTAATAAAACCATACTTAAATGGTTTTAATCCACAGCCAGGACCCTCAGTAGCCATTATTAGCTATATCTGTGGGACAAATCTTCTTAGCAAGAGTCATGGCCACTCATAGACACACTGAATTTACATCTAGTGTTGTCTTGTAAAGGTGGGGATGTGGCTCTTACCTGCTCTTCTTTCTTCTTGATCCAGGGCCAAGAGTGGCTTGGCAATGCAGTTTTGAAGAGTACTGCTTCCAGTTCCCATACTCTTCCACAGGTGAAGATCGGACACTATAATCCCAAGTCCTTCTTTCTCCAAAAATGTTCTTAGATATTTTTCTAGGTCAGCTGTGTTTCTACTTTGTGCTGATCCAAAAGTGATTAAGAAAAAAAAAAAAAGCACAAATGAAATTGAGTGGGATCGACTGACTGGTTCTAAACTAGTATCTAGACATTGTTTAAAGGTCCAGTGGTTTTAAGAGAACCTAGAACTGAGACTGAGAAAAGAACAGCAAAAGCCTGCAGAAATAAGCAAGATGCAAATTAATAGACTTTTAAAAACTGTTTGTAACATGAGATTTAACATAAAATCTTTTCCTTCTTTTTTTCTTTTAGTTTTGTAGTCATCTGACATCCATCCAGTCAGGACCAGAATTTTCAGCGTGCAACTGTGAAGCTGAAATGGAAACTGATTCGGTTCCTGAGACAGCTGCTTCAAAGAGACTGATATTAGAAAGAATGACTCTAGTGCACCTAATGTCCTAGCTCCTGGTCCTCAACATGAATTCTACTTGCTCCTTAACTGCAATGCGTCTGGTGACTGAACAGTTTTCCCGGTGATCAGTCAGCCAAAGCATTACACCGTCATAAGCAATATGGCCATAATCAGTCCCTGTTTCAGTGGGTTTTTTCTGATGTCAGGATAATTTAGATGCCCAGATATCTGAAGCAGCTGTGCCAATGAATACGTGAGCAGAGAAAAACACAGCTGCTTTCCAATTTGGGAACACTATTCTGGATTTTCTTAAACATCTGGTAAATCAGATGTTCCTTTAAGGTCAAGCATCATGGATATCAATAAATTTTTATCTTGCCTTTATGCAGGTGGATATAAGCCTCAAACAAGGTCTGAGAGCCTAATGTTGACCCTGGTCAAGCCTTATTGCATGGAAGACATCTACTTCTACATCAAGGATACACTTGCAAACAATATTACTGCCTCTGAAAAGCAGCAATAATTTATTCATTTAAAGACTGTGTTGTACTAGTATAACTATTTCAGTTTATAGAACCATGGCGCTTTTTTTTCACTAAAACTTTTAACATGAATACAGATACATCCTTAAAGCTTATTCCATCAACAACAGTACTAACTGCAGTGACTTTAGTAATACAAACCCTTTTCTACCAATAAAACTGTACCTGTACAAGGTGGGAAGGACCACTGTAGCTAAACAAGACAGAGCAGAACAGTTCAAGAATTTTAAGGAGAGAAAGCTCTCCTAGGATTACTAATGATCCCTTCTTGCATGGGTCTGTCCCATAATCATTACTCCCTTTGACCAAGGATTAATGCTCTATCTTCCCTGAACATATTGTACAACAACCCCATCCATTAATCTAAGTGGGAAATATTACCAGCTCAAGAAGAAAGTTTCTCATTTATTCACAAAGGCTTTGAGTGAGGCCCCATTATCCTTTCAACTGGGCTAAAGGAGACACAAGAGAGTAAGTTTCATCGTGAAGAGCTGTCTCCGTAACATTAGGGCCAACAAAAAGAAAAATACAGTATGTTCTAAAAATGTGCATGATAAACACAGTATAAAACCAATTAAAAGGTAATATTAAACAAATAAGACCTAGTAACTGATGTAAATGAAGCCTGAGACTTTCTATATAATAACAGGAAGCTCCAAATAAAGGGTACTGGGTTCGTGTCCTTCTAAATCATTACAGTTTCCACAGAAAATATCAACCTCTTTACTGCTCTTAGGTTAGGGAGATTTATAGTGATAACAATAGCAGTAGTTTATTTGAGACAGTTAATCAAAATTCTAGCACTTATAAGTCCTCTGTGGAAACTACAAATTTAAGAAGTTGAAGACTAAATATTCAAGAGTAAGCTTTCAATCTACACATGTACAGTAAATTTCAGTTATGTGTTTCATTACACTGGTGCCTTATAGCTTTTAAGGGGTTTACAACTTGGCTGTAATTATCCACTATGGGGTAAAATTTGGCATAAAAAGAACTCTTATCCATTTTCTCCTCTTAATAGAAAGTTACTCACTCTCTGCTGGTACAACATTCCTTGCACATGCAACAGTCAGCAAGAGTTTTTGGGTGTGCAAGCAAAGTAGGTCAGGAATCTCATTTTGTGGCTTTTAAAAATACATCTTTCATAAACCAAAATCATATTGTCTCTGCCTTCATTTATATTCCATTAATTTAACTTTCAATTTGGGTTAACTTGCATGGCAAAAATATGTGTAATTTGTTCATGAAGAAAGAGAAATTCCACATATGATTACCTAAAGCATAGCCATGAAGGCCTTAGTTTCACCAGGAAAGTCACCAAAACGTGGTGATGGCATTAAAATCCACCACCAAAAATCATTTCTGCTTCCCCACACTGTGTCAAAGACTTCCTGCATGTCCCCCTGAGGAAGAAGTACAGAAGTTTTTCCAACAGTAAAAGGGAGTAACAGTAATTCCCCACCTTAGGATCGCTCTGAAAATTCATCGCTAAGTTTTTGGACAGTTTGCCAAAATTCTTAAATAAAGGAAATAAATACAATTATATTCAGGTTCTACACTTGTAACACCTTGGAGTCAAGAGCAATGCCAGCTTCAGAAGTTCCCACCCTTGTTCTCAGCAGCTCGTTCCAGCACTGCAGTTTGCAGCGCAGATCCAGTGGTTTGTGATGCTACCTTACAAATCAGATCGCTGAAATTATACCGTCAGAATCTGGCTCCCAATTCCTCTTTTTTTTTTTTTTTTTTTTTCCTAGGAAAGAAACATATTACATCTGCCATGTCCACAGGTCCACCCACCTTGGGCAGAAAGGGGAGCAGAAGCCCTGCAGGCATCTGCCTTGTTGAAAGAGATGGTTCTGCCCAGAGGAAGGAGGCTCCACACACCGGTGCTGTCTCTTTGGCCAGGGTGTAGCCATGACCAAACCCCAACACACAGTGTTAACAAAGCAATCTGCAGTCACTGGGTAGCAAACACTGAATAAATCCCTTCAAATCAGAAAGGCATAAAGATTTATTCTTATTGTACTTTTATAAACTAACACAGGCAGGCTCTGTTGCGGATTCAGTGCTTAGTTCAGAGGTTTGGGGGAAGGCTCTTTTCCCCGGACGTAATGCGAAGGGACAATTATAACTTCTACATTGGCAGGGGTGTACTAATGAGATGAAACTCCAAACCTCCAACATAGGCATGCGTGTTGGTCTGGACATGGAGTAGAAAAGGAACACCAGTACTTAGACATCATTTAGAAGATAGAAGCAAAGTAACTTTCAACATTCAACTGCATAAGTCATTTTAAGCTATAATGACCTTCCAGGCCTTTCTCCTGCTCCATAGTATTCCATTCAGTTGTGCCTTCAGTTTTGCCGTATGTCCTGAGGGATATAGCCTCTGTCTGTAGACATCTATCCTGAAAACAAAAAGTGAAAGAAGTCTGATTCCTTTTTTTATTTTACATCTGAATTCTCCAGCTTTGGATAGTTTCAGTACAAACCAGAATACTGTAACACAGGTTTCTACATTTAAAATTGTCATATACTTTACAAAGACAGGTGACTTTAAAGTTTGTATTAATTGCTTACCATCTAACATATTGTAGCTACAACTGTTACCTTTGTATAACAGACTCTAATCAAATCAGGGTAAATGGCAACCCCAGAGAAACAGAGTAATTTGACTAAACTTCTCTGTCTAGCTTTAGTCAAGACTTACCAGGTCTCCAAAGTAGGAAAACATGAAGTATAAATGGAATGAAACCCTAGAGGGATAGAATACAAAATGAAAACTCTTTAGGTTTTTGTTCATTTATGCTCCATGGTGTATAACCCCAGAGAACCAATAAATGCAGATGGAGCACAAAAAATATGAACTCACCTTAATGTTGCATTTTTTTAATAACTTGCACTAATCCAAATGTTTGCTTCACAAGTCATGTGTAAGAAAGAGTTTGCACGGTTTATATTCCCAGGATCCCATTATGGTAAAGCTCAAAAACAGTTCACTCAAGTATTAGTAAAACTGAAAGGAAAAAAAAAAAAACAAAAACAAAAACAAAAACAAAAAGAGTCCAGATTTTCAGCTGATAATAAATCACTTTATGTCAAGCAAAAAAATCTGACCTCTGCTTTCCAGTATTACTTATTATTACAACAAGACTACAGAAATAAATACGGTAAATAGCTTATTAAATAGAAACATAAATTTTGGACATCTAAATGCAGATGGCGCAGTGCAGATATGCATCAGATTGCTCGGTCTGCCTCTACACAGCAGAAAGCTTCTGCACTGTACCCTTACTACATGTTGCTCTCCCTAGCTTTCCCTTGCAAGAGAATTTCATGACCTAAAACAGCTTGGTGTCAGGAAGATTTATTTGGTGCATGCTCCTTTTGGATAATTTTCAATTATTACTCCTATAATGCATAGCATTATCTGGAATAAGTCTTTGCTACAACGGTGAACCTCCTAAGTAGCTTATGTTTCTTCTTATAATCCTCCCCTCACCCTACATCCCTGGTGAGATATGAAAGGAATATTATTCATTCTACAGGCATCAATTTAGAAAGAAAGAAGTCCAACATTTCATAGAAAATCAGTGAGACAGAAAGACAATGAACTCATGTTGTAAAACCTAGATAGTACATCAGTACCATGAACCATGCATCATGTTCCAGAAACAGCTAAATGGGTTTTTCAGTCTATTAAATCTTCTGCAAAGGAGTTTGCACCAAGATGCAAGGTTGTAAATTACAATGGAAGCGACACAGACAAAACAAAACAAAACAAATATTTAAAAACAAAACAAAACAAAACCAAACCAAACAAAACAAAACAAAACAAAAAACTCTCTTCTGGTCTCCTTCTTAGGCAAGTGTTAACAAACACCATCGCCACCAAACCTTTCAAAGCCCCTTTGTTAGAACTGAACCTGCTGGAACATAGCACATATTCAGGTCCCTCGCGTTTCCTTGCCCCTGCTGCACCAACAGAAAGAGAAAATAATGAATGTTGTTACATGCCATTTGAATTTTGGCATGCAGAATTTCTCCTAAAATAAAAATCCAGAAAAACATCTAGAGATGGATTGTGCCAACCAAACAGCACAAGTGAATGGGAGATCTTATTACAATCATCCTCATGCTTTCAATCATTTAGCTTTCTACTTTCTTGATCCTTTTGATGCAATCTTCTCACTACTTTTCAGTTATCAGACTCTTCCAGACTGCATAGGATCTGATTTTTGTAGTCTAAAAAAGGTAGAATGAAGCCTTTAAATTTTCAAACACTAGTGCAAAAAAGAATGAGACAGCTACTCCTACTGCCTAATGGCACAAATACCATATCTAGTAAGTAAGCTAAAGCTTTTAGTTCAAGATTAAAATTGCTTTTCAATTAGATTTTAAAGTTCTAATAGATCTACATGTAGTAATAAGAGCAGATACCCATGATGGTAAGATCAAGCTTATGGTAATCAAGAGTTTATAGAAAACTCAAGAAACACCTCCGACTAAGGTGCAATGTGGTTTTAAAGCAATCAGTGGTGACTTCATCACAATCCCATGCCTAGAAAGCGTGTTTTGGAACATGAGGGTTTGATTCTTATGTAACAGCCTATGCTTCCACAGAACAAAAAGTTCTAAACAAATCCATAAATTGGCATATTCGGTGGCCTGGATCTTCCACAGTTCTTGAACACCTTGCTCCCATTGGAAAAGTCTAAAAATCTCTAAAGATGTAGGCTGAAACCTTAAGTAACTAGTAGTGGTTACAAAAAACTTATTTAAAGATCACCCCTTACAAACCCGGATCCAGTTTAACTCCCACATTCAACTATGCAGGCTAAAATTCTTAATAGTGACTTCCAAAATTACCACCCCACACACAAAAATGCAAACCAAAACAAAATGAAACCCTACCAAGCTCCCAGTGTGGCAGTAAGGATATGTATACACGGGAAGTAAAGAAAATGTGTAAGCATTTGCAAAATCCTAGGCAATATTATCCTTAGACCTGGTTTTTATTTGCAAATCAAGGATGCACTTTAAAACCTAACAATGACTAAATACAGAGGAGATGACATTAAAAATCCACTCAGTGAGACTTCCTGCATATAACATAACAAAACACTTCTTTTGAAAACTAATTTTCAGTCATTTGAAAACTGATTTTCAGTGCTACTGGGTTGTAATTCAATACATTTTACAGAGATCAGATATGTGTCCATAGCAATAGGGTAACATCTCCAAAATGCAAGAGATCTGTAGAGCCAAATAGTGTTATATATGCAAGAAGAAGAAGAACCTATTTTCTTTTCCCCTTCTTCCTCGGCTGCACTAAGGAACAAGAGGCTAAATTTCTTCTCTTCAAGAGAGCAGTAGCTATGAAACCATAAGCTCTCTGAAGGACCGACTCGTACAAAACCACACTTAATTTCTTCCACAGCAGCTGTTCCTACATCTACGCAGAAACATGGGTACATCGGGAAGTGTTATCTGAGCAGAGAGGTACTGAGATTCACTCTATCACGCTAACACCTGCGATACGCACAGCACTACAGCACCCATAAAAAGCTGGATATATCAGGAAAGGGAGGAAAAGCGCAAGGAGAAGCAACACAGCAGTTGACCCTTTCTAGTGTCACTGGAAGCTATGGTGAGCACATTTGTATAAAACAATTTATCGTCTAAGCTAGATGAGCTGAATTAGTACAGGTGACTTAAGGCATCAGCCATACTTAAGGAAAGTCAGCTCACTACCACTTAACTTCTGAATGAAAGGCACAGAATGAAGATTTCCAGCCAGAGGTCATCTGCATTGGCTTTACACCTTCAGGTCATTTGTTTTAAATTTATAGAGTCCTCGTAGAGAGGGAAAGGAAAGGGAAAGATCTTTCTAACCAAGATGACATAGGGAAACCATGGTGGTTCTGCTCTGAAGGGATAAGCACTGAGGAGTCACGGGGAAAAAAAGTGTAAGGAAAATGAACGTGAATTTTATTGGGAGAATAGGTGTCTCTTTTACGAGCCCCTCATAGAGGGAGGAGTAAAACGAGACCAAGCTATCACAGCTTTCCTGATTGCAAAGGTGCTGCCTCAAAGGGCAGAAAACATCCATTAGCAACTTCCTCTGAAACACCCCCAGGAGAGGCACACGAGGCTGGTACCTCCTCCTCAGCAGAATTCACCTGATAACGGCTGAAATTCACTAATAGCAATTTTAAACACCGACGTAGCGAGATGGTTTTTCTAAACGGGGATCAAAGACAAACTCAGCTTTGGAAACTCGACAAGGCACAACTGCAGGGAGAGGGAGAGAAAAGCGCAGGGACACAAGGCAGAGTAACAAGCGGGAGGCCGGATTTGTTTCTCCTGCAAGAATCTCCGAAGGGCACCGTCCCCTCCAGCGTGGCTGGGCCGGCGGGACGGGAGGAGCAGCGGGGCCGGCGCTCCCGGGGGGGAGAAGCGTTCGG
>KL271487.1:0-10906 GCA_000699545.1 Podiceps cristatus | reverse complement strand
CCCCCGCAAAAACAAATAATAATAAAAATATTGGCTAAATCATGCTAGTGTAATTTGGCAACCAGTAGCACAGCAGGTAAGAATAAGGATTCCAACAGAAGTTATATGCTTCATGAATTCAGGCTTGGCTGATGAAACTGAAAAACCAGTGTTACCTAGGAGACTAAAACTCCATTAGAGGTTGTGGCCTTTAGCTTTTTCTTTAGTTGTTTCTCTACAATTCTGATACATTCAGGACTGAGATTAGTTTCTTTGCCATATTAGGTACACATTGCAGTGGATGGAAGAAGTATTGCTGAGCTGTAGAAACTGGATGAGGCATGTGCCTTTTCTTGGTTCCTTGTCTATGCTATCTTTACACCCTTACTCTCCCTGCCCTTAGGAAATATGCCTCCTGCCATCTTCAGGATTTTTTGCACTTCTAGCAGTAGATTCAGTTGTCTGTCTTGTTTTATGGATCTAATGTCCCTACATACTAAAATCTCAGGGAAATGACAGATGAATTCTCAATCATGAAGACAGTCCTTCCATCTGTGTGCTGTGATCTCAAAAGTAGACCCTTCCCCACAGAAACCTTCAGAGAACTGTGATACAACTATTCCAAGAGCACAAAAAATTACATAATGCATGTTTTATTCCATGAATGTTTGCATTAAGGTTGAATGTTTATTAAAACTTTTGCGAGTTGCCATTGTTTACACTAAGGAATTCACTGCCCACCCCCACCCCCCAGTACTTTCATTAGCTATCAGAACTGAAAGCATGAAATGTTTGTGCTGCCAGGTTCTGTTGCTCTTTAAGTAATCAGACTGGATCTTAGAACTAGTGTTCTTTTGAATAACAAATACCAATGCAAAACAGAGACAACAGCTAAGCTATTACAAATGTTAAGATTAGGAACTTCAGGTGAGCAGAAATTCACCCAAGTTCCAGACAGAGTTCAGTCCCCAACTTTCTTCCACTGAAGTAAGTGGCCGAAAGTCTACTGATCAGTCCCAGATGTGTACCGCAGTCTGCTGTGTTACTACAATGCCTGCTTCTAATCATGAGTGGTAGGACATGCAAAGCTTGATAGAATGATATCCTGATATATGTGCAGAGAGGGAAATGAAAGAAGATGGATACTGTAGCATGTGAGGATGGTATAGTATGACAATGGTAAGAAATAGACTAAAGAGAAAATACAGTTGGCAAGTATTGTGCAACAGTGTTGCTCTCGGTTGTTGCAGGCTTTTCTGTGCAGAATGGTTCACATTGCGTTTTCGATGACAAAGAGTAGTAGCAGCAAGAGTTCTCTAAGGCTCTTTGGGGCTCCCAGAGTCAAAGGCACAGTTCACCATTGTCTCAATCCAGATTTACTCAGGTATAGAACTGGAAGAATGCAGTGGTAGTTGGAACGGCAGTCTGCAGTACCGGGTGAATGACTAGGTCAGAATCTTAAATACTATGTTAACCGTAAGGGAACTTGGTTGGTATTGACTAAGTGATTCATGTCAAATGTTGCCATGTTATAATAAAGGAAGTCTGCAAAAGCTACTGAAGAAGGATACCTGAAAAATTATTTCAAACAAGAAGGAAGAAAATACCACAAAAACCCATGGTTCACAAAGATGAATATTTGTCTAGATGACTAAAAGGAATTTGGCTTTTGGCAGTTTGCTTGTTTTAATCCCATTAGAGCAGAGCTGAGTCCTAATAAAGAATAAAGCAGCAATAGAAAGGAGAGCAAGTAGCATTGTATTTTGCTGGTCATTTTTTTTTACTTGTAACCAGTGTGCAAATTTATAGTGGAAAATGGAAAGAATAATTATGTCTAATCACATCTGGACTCTCTGTGGTTCTCCACTTACTGTTTAAGATGTCTTCCTTAGCTCTTTGATTTGCAAATGCACTTTTTTTGCACTTTTTGGGCATGACCCAACACTTGTATGACGAGAAGAGGACTTCTTTCAAAGAGATTTACAGGCCTATTACACGTTCTCTCATATGGGCTATAAAATAGATACAGCCTTAATATGAATCTTAAAAACATGTCAGTTATTATCTTTGATTACTAGAGAAGCTTGTAGTCTTGTATTGACCCGTCTTTTTTTTCTTTAAATCATTAAACGTGCAGTACAAAACTTTTTGGCAGTTTAGACTGTAAGAGTTGGATTCCCACAAGTCTGGGTGTTTTCATTGACTTGAAGGCTCTGAAAGAATCCTGTTTCATGACAACAAAACAAATGTGGTGTTCAAGCAAAACTGTATTAGGGCTCAGTTTGGTTTTTATTTTCTTTCTTGCCATGCAGGATTGATACAATAATTCATGTATAAAATCTTCCCTTTCTCTCTCATGAGTTGCAGTGACAGAGACTATGATGTCTGTGAGTGGGTAAAATGACTATAAGTGTTACAAAGCCAAACCTATACATCTAAGTATAGATTTTAGTTTGATTTCTTAATGCAAAGTAATTTCTTGATACAAAGTCACTGCATACCTTTAAATAATATTTTAAATACTCTGTTAATATTATGGAGAGTTAAACAGAGTTTGAAATGCTGCTGATCTTACAAATTTAAATAATAATAATATTAAAAAAATCTGCTGACACAAATGTATTAGAAACAAACCTATATAAAGGAGCAGTTAACCCAGAACTATTGTGAGATATATTATATATTGTTTGACATACTTTCATATGAGCAAGCAGAAGTACCCCATCCTTTAGACTGTGGTAATGTGCCTTATTGTTAAATTCAATAGGAAAAGCTATTCAGACTGTAGTATGATTGAAAAGAAAATTGAATCCTTTTGATGTTATAAATGTGTCTATTACTGCATGTGCACACAAATTTTCCATGGAAATTATGGTGAAAGTAGTGATTCTCCTAGAAAAATGCATTAGTGTTGACATGTTCAATTTTAGCCACATCAGAATATAAATACCCTTTAACCATGGTCAAATTGTTGGGAATGTATATAGTGTATCTACATAAGTCAGTTGTCTGTCTACAAATGTACGTTCCTATAGTCCAGTTAAGTTCTCTGTATCAGCTGAAAGGGAAATTAAAAACAATGACTCGCACATATCACTGTTTTCTTACAATATTATGTTTTAAAATATTTCAGTATGTGAAGTATATTTCATATAGCTGTTCATGATTACTTTTAATTCTGAAAAAACACAATATACTTAACAGGATTTTGGTTATGAACCAAATTACATGTCAGAGGTTGACTGTCCATTCACTTGCATGGCAATTGATTCTGTGTACAAAGTGCTAAATTTTCCTTGTAATGGAGATAGTCTATGCTCCTTTGCATTGAGAATTGAATAAAAAAAAAAAAAAAGTGCACCGAATAGCTAAAGATTTATGGTAGTGGCACTTTCAAAGTTTGCATTTTGTCCAGAATCATAACTAGAAAAGACAAATGTTTTTTTCTATCTATAAAGCCTACTGTATGCTATCAGCTAAAATTACACACACTGTTCTAAAATGTATCACTCAATGCACTTTGTATATTAAGGTACATTAAGTTATATGGCATAATGCGATAAGAACTAACCTGATGTAAGCAGACACAAAATCATTGTACATACTGCATTGTAATTATATAAAAGCACTGATGTTTTTTAGGATGCAAAAATTTAATTCTTCAGAGCTTGTTTGGTAATAGCTATGGCAGTAATACTTCCTGTTGTTTTAGAATCGTGGAACCATAGAACGGTTTGGGTTGGAAGGGACCTTAAAGAACATCTAGTGCCAACCCCCCTGCCATGGGCAGGGACACCTCCCACCAGACCAGGTTGCTCACAGCCCCATCCAGCCTGGCCTTGAACACTTCCACGGATGGGGCATCCACAGCTTCTCTGGGCAGCATCTTCAGGTCTCACCACCCTCAGAGTGAAGAATTTTTTCCTCCTATCTAATCTAAATCTACCCTCTTTCAGTTTAAAGCCATTCTCTCTTGTCCTATCCCTGCATGCCCTTGTCAAAAGTCCCTCTCCAGCTTTCCTGTAGGCCCCTTCAGGTCCTGAAAGGCTTCAATAAGTCTCCTTGCAGCTTTCTCTTCTCCAGGCTGAACAACCCCAACTGTCTCAGCCTGTCTTCATAGAAAGGTGCTCCAGCCCCTTTGATCATCATCTTTTTATTTAACCCAATGGAAAGTTAGGAGATAGATGATAGATTGGCATGTTTAAAAAGCAGAAGTCCAGATCTTCAGCTAAGATACACATAGGCTGTTTCAGAGTGAAAGTTAGTCTATACCCATCTAATTCCTCCCGGTGCACTGAGTTTGTTAGGCTCTCAATACAGTTGAAGTACTCTGTGATGATTTTGAAATAATTATTATCCTTCTGACAGAACAACAATTTCAAAATTGTCTTGCTCTATAGTCAGTTATCTAATATATAAATTTTCTGCTGTAGTACCTGAACAATTTCTGTGAAAATTAAACATATGAATCTCTGTCTTTTAACCCCACCAGCATGGACAAACTATAAAGTTGTTATCATTTGAATGTAAAGTATATTGATGGGTACATATTTTATAAAGCATGAGAATGCTTATATCTTGGAAAATAATTATGTACTTTTCATTTCCATTCTTTAACTCCTCTCCCTCCTCTCTCTTTCCATGCTCATCAGCTAAGTTAGTGTTTCTTTTCTAAATTGTTCAGAATCCAAGTATGGGTGGATATATTTACACAAAGTGAATTATGGCTGGATGTGTTCCTGTGTCAACATATGCCACGTTGATTTCTTATAAAGTAGATCATTACCCTGTGTGGCATAAATAGTACTACCAGACTGATATGATTAAAGCTAGTGAGTCATTAATTAGCATCTAATTAAAAGAGACTAGTAATGTGTCCATGTACACTAGCTATTGTGTTACATTTTCCTTTACAGAAAAAAGGAACTCAAGCTTGCATGATAATGTGCAAGTTACATGTCTTTTTGTATATTGTTTATAATATAATGGGGGGTGTGTGAGCCTGAGTATAATTTGTCAATTTTGCTGGAAAATTCTGTGTTATATTTGAAGAAATGAAATGCTAGGTTATGAAAAGAATATACTTCAGCAAGGGATATCTAAAAATGCAAGAAGGATTTCTCTGAACACATTCAAGGTAGATGTTTTATTGTTGTGTGACTATACTAACACACACGAGCATTTAACTGTTAATACACATGGAATAGAAACACGGGGTTTTGTGACATTTGTAAAGTAGTTTTATTGTGGGGGAGGGGAATAAACTGTGAATACAATGAACCTATTTAAGCCTAGACTGGCTCCTTACTTTCCACCTTTTACTGTCTATTGTTAATGAATCATAATAGTCTCAAATAGTGATGACAATTCAGAAGAATTTCATGTAGATGAATCGCAAAGCATGGAGACAAGGGATTAAGAAAATCCATTAAATGTGGGCAAAATATGTATACTAGGCCAGACTGAGTATTTCTGTTTGACAGGTTTGCTTAAACATGAATTAATCAAAGTTTTACAGAGTGCATGATACACACAGGTTTCTTAATAAATCTGTTCAAAACTCATTATTACTGTATGTTTAACACCATATAAATGAAACTGCGATTAGGATAATTGTTAGCATTGACAATTTCTTCTTCCAACTTTAATGCTTTAAACTCAGTCTTGTCTTTCATGTTTGCAGCCCATACTTGACACTTACATAAAGGTCAGTGTGAAGACTGGAAGACTTTTTGCAAAAAGTTCTAATAAATCATGATTTCTGTTGGTTTTTGACCTCTAATAATGATACATCAGAAAAAGTTTTGTGGGAAGGAATTCCTCCCCTGTTAAAAGCAGACTATAGGTTGATTTTACATCACCATCCAAGTTTTCAAAAAGGGTATCAGAATCTTGTCTACAGATTCATAGGTGAAGAAAAAGATGTGTAGAAATTGAACAATTAAGACTTTTAAAAAATTAATTATGCTAATTCCTACAGTTTAGACATTAACCCATTTTAGTGGTTATCTTTGGTCATCTTTGTCCAAAATTTTTTTTCTTTTTGATGTTTTTTCTATTTTTCTTTACTATGTCCATGTTTCCTTATTCATAATATGAATGACTTTTAAAGTTTCTATGAAGTCTTTAATCACTAATGCTGTCATTTTTAGGCTAGTATATGTTTTTGTTTGTGGGTTCTCAAAGTGATTTCCAGGCATTAATTATTTAAGCTCATTAAATTCCTGTTAGATATAATGGGTATATTTATTCCAAATTATATTTTCTATATGGATAATTTAAGCCCAAACTACGAAGACATTAAGTTTAAGCTCAGTACAGTACTGTGTTTTACGTGCCTTGCTCCCCTGTGTTGAACCTTCTATTAAAGATTTAGATTTTTTTTATGTAATGCACAAAAAAAAAAAACCTAACACGGAATGAGATTCAAAATTTAATACACAGTGCCAGCTGCAGGGTTAGTGCCTACTCTTTTTCTTAGTAGTAGTGAATAAGATACACTTTCAGGAGAAGAAAAATGAGGGGAGGCACTTGCCCTGGCAAGTGAGATAACTTAAGGTCAATTACTTTTGCAGTCTAAGGTTCTTCAGTCCATGCCTTTGGTCTGTTAGGGCGGTGCCACACTTAACAGGCTCCAGGCTGGGTTGAAGAGGTTTTTCACAGAAGTCATTCTATGCTGTAGTAGCAAGAACAAGAAATCTACTGGGACAGAAAAGTGCACAGGAAAGCATGATCTTCTAACTTAATGGTCCTAGACCAGTTTCTTTATTTTCTATGAAAAACTCTTTGTCATCCTATATCTATCACTTAGATAAAAATATGAGCACAACCACATCACTATTGTGAAAGAAAATAGGACCAAATGCATTTTCTAGATATCCTTTCCAGGTTTATTAGAACCTCAGAGGATACTTGCTCTGTTGTAATTCTCAGTTAGGCCTGGATTCTGGATCCAAACCATGGTTGAGCAAGGTATGGGTGACAAAAGCAGTGTTCTAGTGTTTTGAAACCAGAGTAAGATGCATTTATCTAATTAAAGAGTTCCCAGTGCTAAACAGTTGAGAAGGATGGGTTTGTTCGGATTCCTTGTCCCCTAGGTGAACGCTGCATTTAGGCAACTAAATTGTGCCCATTCTACTGTCAGTACCATAGCTGTGGCTGGGCTTAGCACTAAATGACTTTTAAATAGCAGGACAAGGGGGCAGTGGCATACTCAGAAATAAAACTGGTACTGTCTTGATCTCCTAAATCTTTTTCAAAGACTGCTGGAATATTTCCATTCAAAGTACCCAATTCTGGTCTTGAATTACTAAACCATTGTAGTTTTACCCTCAATAGACATTTCTGATTATTACGATTAAGGCTGTGATCTTTGTCAGACATCAGTTAGGCAGAGTTGCTTAGCTCATAGCCATATACTTATGCCTTTCCCAAGAAAACAATAGTTCCATTATAGCCAGACTTGGAAACCTGTTCTTTGTGGTTCTGGTTTGCTTGCTCTGAAACCTAGGAATTAGATGACTCTTCTGACTTCACATTCCAGTTTTCTAGCTTAACTCACCCAGCAATGTTTTCAGTTTTTCATCTGAAAAATATTATTATTGGCCAAAGTTAAGCTCTCTTGAGTTTCCAGAGACTGTGAAGATCCTAAAGATATTGACAAATTTGACAAATGGGATGAAACACAAACTTGGAGAAACTTGAAATCCAAGGTGGTGAGTGGGAGGGGATCAGCATCAGGGCTTGGAAAATTTGTAGCTGAACCACTAAATGAAGGATTTGGCTGTGTCAAGCAAGCACGTGGTTTAACTGAGCTGCAAAATGCATTGTTTTGGTTTCAGAAGAAAACTAGCGAAGTCTTACAATAAAGTCATCTGGTGCAGACAAGTACACTTACCATCCCAAAATGAGCATTCAGAATCAAATGGAAGTCATTGCTTGTTGTAAATATTACCTTTTTTCATACTGATTTTTACTTTGTAAACCAGAAAGTTGCAAGTAACCATGAAGGATGTAAAACACAGAAACAAAATTGGCAGACTTCATACAGATGCATGTCCTAGTTTCAAATGGGATAATTTTCTTCCTAATACGTAGTATGGTGCTGTGTGTTGGATTTAGTATAAGAATAATGTTGTTAACACTGATGTTTTTAGTTGTTGCTAAGTAGTTGTAGTGCTTATACAAAGTCAAGGACTTTTCCCATGCTCTGCCAACAGGGAGGTGCACAAGAAGCTGGGAGGGAGCGTAGCCAGGACTGCTGACCCAGCCTGACCAAAAGAATATTCCCTACCATATAACATCATGCTCAGTATATCAAACTGGAATTGGCCAGGGGGCAGGAATTGCTGCTTGGGGACAGGCTATCAATTACCTGGTGGTGAGCAGATGTACTGTGCATCCCTTGTTTTTGTATATTCCTCTATCAGTATTATTAGTATTATTATTTCCTCTTCCTTTGCTGTCCTATTAAACTGTTTTTATCTCAACCCACAAGTTTGGGATTTTTAGGGGTTTTTGTTTTGTTTGGGTTTTGTTTTGTTTTGTTTTTTGTTTTTTGGGGGGGGATTTGTTTGGTTTTTTTTTTTCCAATTCTCTCCCCATCCCACTTGGGGAGGGAAGCGAGCGGGCAGCTGCATGGTGCTTAATTGCCAGCTGGGGCTAAACTACAGCAATGCAGTTCCTCACTTCTGGGATGCAATTCCAAAACAGTAGCTTTGAAAGTACTGCCAAGGTAGGCTTTAAAGTAGGTATGTACATACTTTCTTTTTAGGGGCGGGGGGAAGTGAAAATACAGTGTTAGAGATGGATGATCTCATGACAAACCCAGAAAGAAACCTATGTTTCAAATATATTATTTTAAAACTTGTTTGATTCATGTTTACAATGTAGTATGTTAGATTGTCACCTCTTTAGTTGTGATAGATGGATAAGTTTCTGTGGACTAAGAAACATTAAGTATCTTAACTTAATGCCTACGTGTATATTCTTGCCCCCAGGACTTTTACAGTAGCTGTACAATAGTTCTGCCTCTTTCGCTGTAAGATTATGTGGCTTGAATTATTTCACATTTATTGTGGAATGCATGGGAGAACGCTGGCTGAGGTATGGAGCAATGGTTGGCACTGTCTTGTTTGCACGCAACAGCTTGCACTCAGTCTACATACTACCTTTTTCTAATGATGATACTCTTATTTAGTCTTACTAAGGACACAAGAAATTAGGATAGCTGAACAGAGCTCACTGTGTAAAAGTAGCACCCAGGTAAGTTGATAGCTAAAATGTTTAATAAATTTTTCACAGTTGTTGTTATATCAACAGTTAGAATAATAAAAGAGATATTAAAACTGTCATTTACCCTGGGGTAGGGCTAAGTCTGGAAGGCTATAAAATAGGTTACGGTTGTTCACAGGCCTGGGTAAAACTGATGTGAGAATTTAATTAGGCCCAAAGTATCACTAGAGTGAGGAATATAAGCAGGAATATACATTGCTTGTTGCTAATGTGTAAGAAAATTATCTCCTAAGTGTCTTTTTACACTAAATTTGGGAAACAAATTATAGTCAATAAAATCACTGACAAAATGTAGTTATATTTGAGGGGTTTCAAGATGCCAAGGAAAATTCATTCAGGGAAGTATCCATTAAGAACCATACAGATGCAGTTTTTCCATTGAAATCCATGAAGCTGTGGGCACTCAGCATCTGATAAGGGACTGCACTGCCACCTCACAGCAGAGACTGTCTAATTGCCTTTCATTTCACTGAAGTTTTAAATAGAAGAAGGTACAAATGACTTTGTTTCTCATCAGTCAGCAAGCTGTTTATTGCAGTAAATGAGACACACCCCTGTATTTCTGCCATACTAGTTCAGAGGTCTACAGGTGTGATACCAACAATCAGAGATCTTATTATAGCCTGTAGGTGTAAAATTTTTTTTTGCATAGATTTCATTTGCATTTTTTCCAGTATGCTTTCATATCCATCATCAGAAGTTCTCAGCAGTGATTACCAGCTTTTGTTGTTGTATGTTGCTTTTCTGCTGTTTGGTAGAGTCTATTTTTAATATTGCTTCTGACTTCTGCGTGTGCAGGCTTGTCTCATCAGTTCAATCCCGAGTGTCAGGCATTCAATTAAACAGGATATTTTACTTTATCCAAGGAGACTGCAGTGTGTCTAGCCCAGTAACTATCCAAGTGAGTAAGAAGTAAAGAAGGCAAATATTTCTCTTGAAAACGGCGTAACATCTGCAGCCAAATGTGAAAGGATCACAGGATTAGCTTTTCTTTAACACTATTATTTCCTTTCAATAGAGTGTAAAATTTTGAGGGACGAAGTTTAATACTGGGTGTTATTGCAATAAGATTGGTTTTGCATGTGTGACATAACAGCAATAAATTTGTATATCGGTTTTGGATAATACCACTTGGGTATGTGCGTTTAAGCTTCTACACAAGACTATTTTAAGTCATGAATTTTCAGGTGTGTATATCATAGAATTGTTTGGTTTGGAAGAGGCCTTTAAGATCATCGAGTCCAACTGTAAACCTAACACTGCCAAGTCCACCACTAAACCATGTCCCTAAGTGGTTCTTTTCTACACATCTTTTAAATTCCTCCTGGGGCGGTGACTCAAGCACTTGCCCGGGCAATCCGCTCCAATACCTGATAACCCTTTTGGTGAAGAAATGTTACCTAATATCCAATCTAAACCTCCCCTGGCAAAACTTGAGGCGTTTCCTCTTGTTTCCTCTTGCCCTATCGCCGGTTAATTGGGAGAAGAGATTGACACCCACCTCACTACAGCCTCCTTTCAGGTAGTTGTAGAGAGCGACAAGGTTTCCCTTCAGCCTTCTTTTCTCCAGGCTAAACAACACCAGCTCCCTCAGCCGTTCCTCAAAACTGAACACAGTACTCAAGGTGCAGCC
>KL271486.1:16321-56046 GCA_000699545.1 Podiceps cristatus | reverse complement strand
CTGGGGGTCCCTTCCAACCCAAAATATTCTACCATTCTATGATTCCATCTATCCATTTGCTGCTGGAAGGAAGTCTGTTCCATCCTCTCTACTTTACTCTCGCACACACATCAAGTTCAGTGTCTTGAACCTTACTTTAAAAATTCTGGAAAGGTAAACTGAGGACTAATAAACACCCTGAGCCAATTAGTGAAAAAACATCTCTCCTTGTGAAAGAAGGAACTGTCCTTAGTGAAGACAGGGACTTCATTCTGTGAGGTTTTATTGGACTGAAGACTGGACTTTTTTTTTTTTTTTTTTTTTTTTTTTTTTTAGAAACCACACTGTTATTGTGGTACAAGTTTCTGTAAGAAGAAAGGGTCATTGTATAAATCATAACACTTTTCACTCTGGGTGTTAAGTGTACTTCTGGATTCCTTCTGCTGTTCTTACAAACAACTCACACTGCCTTGGTACAAGGTAGTCAGTTAAAAAATTAGAATTTTCTTATCAGCAGAGAGAGTAAGAAAGACCCAGCCATAACTAACCCTGGTGGCCACATTTCTTGAGGTGCTACTGGAATGAGCAAAAAAGCTTTTGGGGGAATATAAGTATAAATATGCTGAAAAATAGAGATTAGGAATTGCCACATAGAAATTTGCTACAGTGAAATGGTGAGCAGAATAAACAATGCATATAATAATATTCCACTTCCTTGATTTAGGAATCAAATGCCTGTAGACAGGTTTTCCTCTCATTCATACTGGGGTAATTTATTGTACTTCACAGAATGCAGAAGAAAACTTGGCCCTTAATCTGTGAAAGGAATTTTTCAGGATGAGGAATTTGATTTGACTTCAAAGAATATGAATTGGTTCTTTCTATTCTGTAGTCAATTATTCCCTTTCAATGCAACTCCCATGGGGAATAAAGCTTTCTCTGATGAGGTTTAGCCTTATAGTCCACTGCAATCCCCCTGGATTCAGCCTTGCCTCTGAGATTCTTTCTTTTTTCTTTCTTTCTTCCTTTCCTTCTCTCTCTCTTATTCTCTCTCACTCTTTCTTCCACTCTTTCTTTTCTTCCTTCTCTGCCTTCCTATCTTCCTTCAAGTCAAGATTTTTCCAACAATTTATTGAAGATTTATTTAGACAGCCACTATCTAAATCAGAACTAAAATTCTGATAAAAGAGTCATGATTAAATCTTTGAAGCTTAAATGAAGGAACTTATATTGTCCAGTATGTCTAACAGGAGATTTATACTTCAGATATTAGGTTTATTTATGATATATGATGTCATATAATCTTGAAAAAATAAAACTCCAATTGGTCAAGATCTGGGATTGAATAGCTGTCTACTTCAAAAAAAAAAAAAAAAAGAGAAGATATTAAAAAAAAAAAAAAATTGAATTCTTTATTTGAATAAGTGCTAATGTTCTTTAATTTTGTTAGTATTTTAAAATATTAAACCTGTGTATTCAAACTATAAATCATATAAAAATCATATACTTTATTTATTCCTTAGCCAGTATAAACATGGAGCATTATGTACCTAAAATAAATCTCCCTGCAATTTCTATTTATGATGGTATTAAATGCGGTGAAATATTTTTTTAAGATTAATGTGAATTAGCATGATTTTTTGAGTGGGGTCCAAATTACAGATTTTTATGGAAAAGGTAGATTTAGAAGTGAAACATAATTGTGAAGTTCAGTCCTAGATCCAGATTTGAATGCTTTTGTGAAGGTCTGAAATATAAGATTTTATAGCTACATTTTCAAAAAGCTTACTAAGTACTGAGCTTTCTCTCCCATTCTCTCTTCTGCCCAGATGTGACCATTTTTAGATGTTTAACTGGAAACATCCATTTAGAAAACCTTTCCCATAGTTTTAAAAATAGTGTTTGTAGATCAGTTAAATGGACACTGTAAATTTAATGCAGGATTAATATGTAGGTTTGGTACACTTGTTATTTTCTGTAATTTAGGTATATCTAATCCATCTTTCTCACAGTCATAAAATTTGAGAATTATACTCTAGTGGAAATTAAACAGGGCTATCAAAATGATCAGAACTTGTTAAGAAGATGTGATTTCTCTGTTTCAAAATGATGTATAAATGGGGTGCAGGGCAGAAAAGTGGAAAAAACCCCAGATTTTTTTCCCCCTAGTTTTTATGTATTTCTGAATTTTCCTAACAGTACATCAAAAGTGTCATTTAACCTACAAGATCTGAAGTGTTAAATATCTCCATAGGATGTCTTAAGTGCAAACATCAAAATATTCCAAAATTGTAATTGGAAATGAGGAAGTGAAATAGATTGTAAACCTGAACTGAAATTGGATTTCCACTCTCAGTGTCCCATTTTGCAGAGGCATAAAACACAACAAAAAAAGGAGAACAGATTCTTCATTAAAAAATTGAGAACCAAATTACTCACCTTGGGGTCAATGTCTGGAAAGGGGGGAGGTTGCAGACAACTTGGGGAATTCCCATAGGGGGAAGTTATGCTTATCCTTTCCTCTTTATAGGCGAGAGAGAAGACTTGGTATTTTTTGTTCTTGCTATATAGCTTCATGATATTGGAAAAAAGGGTGAGATTCTGTGATCTAAGGTGGAATTTATCCAGACAAGGAAACATAGCTTTCTTAGATAAGCTTTACTTTCATGTACTTCCCCTTTAATGTTAAATGGGTCACAGGACTTACAACCTACCCACCTTTTAAAACTATCCATACTTCCTTTGGCTGCCTGAGATAATCAGCAGTGATTAGAATTACTTAATATTTCAGGCAGAGGTGTGGGGTGTAAATGCTCTAGCTTATTGGTAAGCAAAGTAGGCAGCACTGGTCTCACTGGTAGCAGGAAGATGAGTGGTTTAGCATCAGACATTATATGCTTGGAAGAAATAAAAAAAATCAGGAAAAATATAAATAAAAAAGAGTGCAAAGTTTTATTGTCAAGCACGGCTGTCACTTCATGAAGCCAGAGTCATATATAAGATATATGTGACATACTAATAGGAAGTAATTTACCCAAGGATGTTTTTGTGCCTTGAAGTGCCTTCAACATTTCTGCTTTGAAAACTTTGCAAGTGTGTATGCATCAGAGCAGTTACCGAGGCGCTGAAGTTCCCAATTTGTGCACAATGTGACTTTTATAATGCTATTAAACTCATCTCATGGAAAGCGGTGTGCACAAAACAATGATACATGAGATCTCAAGGAGGCTGCTGAGTGGGGGAGAAGACTAGAGTGAGGAGAAAGCTTTTATAAAGTCACTTTGAGAATGCACCTCCGCTCCAGAAACCTTCTGTTTATTCACATTGGAAATTATCTCCTGTGCTTTGGGCTGAGATTCATTCTGCTTGCGTTCCTCACCCCCTCTATATAATAAATTACATGCATTTTTTTTCACTCTCTCTTTAAAGTAAATTTAGTGTTGATGAGATGCAGCAGATTGACAGTCCTGGTAATTGAACTCATGCATTTATCTCTAGCATGGGGCAGTGACAGCCCAAGATTCCCTTCTGTCCCGTGAGCTCTAACTTGAAGGGATGGCCTCAGATGAGGATGTGGTATCTGTAACTCTGCTGGTCATGCAATCAGCAATAAAAGCTAATTTTTTCCAGCTAGAGTGTGACATTTTTCTCTCTTACCCTTGCTCCTGTCTCGCCCACCTGCCCTGCTCTTTTCACTTTGGCATCTAGACTGTAAATTCTGGGGAATTTTTGTAGCCTGTGTGAGCAGTAACTTACCCATGGAGCCTGGTTCTGGATATGGAGATTTCAAGGGGTTTATTGGAACACAGGTAAACCTCACAATTATACAATTGAAAATTCCATTTTTACTCATTGTTGCATGCTGGGACAGTTCTGAGCAGTACTTTTGTCCAATGGGAGCCAAACTGAGGGCACCAGATTAGTTTCCTACAGAAAAGCTGTGAGGCGGTGACAGACCTGGGGAGCAAGGACACACAGATTTTCCTGTATGATAGGAAAGTATAAAACTGTGGTTTTTCTTTGTCCATTTGTAAAATACAAACAAACCCCGAGAACAAACAAATAAACCTCATGCTGTAAAGTGAAATTCCCTGGAGGAAAAAAAAACAAGGGAGGTGAAGGTCAGTCCAAATATTTTGCTGTGATAAATTCAGAGCATTTAATTCAAAGTAAAACTACATATGACTTTTTAATGCACTAAACCAATGATTTTTTAAGTTATTTTGCAATTTTAAAAGAAGTATCCCATGTGGAAAGCATTGCTACAGAATACTTTGTCATCACCATTGTGTTTCATTTGTTTTCCTCCTCACATGAAATCTGCTTGAAAACAATACATTTTTAGGCATTTTGAAAGATGTCATTTTCATCACCAGGCAGCCATTCTGACAGCTTTAAAGGGCAATGAATCTGGCTGTGAAACACTCTGCCGAATTTAAGGTATCTAAACAAGGAATGCAGTTACTGAGGACTTCTGTTGTCACTGGAGAGAGAGAGATGCCTCCAAAAAGCAATTGGGGACCTACAGACGAGACCTTCAGATGAGACTCTCCAGTCTTGTCTGGTCACACTGGCAGAAATGAAGCTATAGTAATACAAACTTCAGTTACTGCATCCATCCGATCTGGTACACATGGAGCCCATGTGAACTCCACAGCTACTACTGTTTTGGCCAGCCAGGCGACGACCAACAAAGGTACGGCTGCACAAGTCACAGTGCAGACTCCAGACTACTCTGTCAGTATGGTCCTTTACTTCATGAAGACTTAGGATAGGTAGTCCTTAGTCATGGACTTAAATATTTTCAGTGTACTCAGGCTTGAATTCAATAGCTTGGAACAAGTAAAACTCAATACAGTTGGATTTAGGTATAGGAATATCTGTTTAGTTAGGAAAAGATATAATCTTGGCTCTGTCCTCTTTCTCCACTGGCCTTCAGAGCCAGGTCAGCAGCAAATAAATGGTCTTTCATTAAAGCAAGGAAAAATCAGTGGAAGAAGGTGAGCCGTGATAACTTAAGACCTACTCCTGAGATGGTGCAATTAATGCATTACCTTTTGTTCATGCCTCCTTCATCCTAAAGACACAGCTTGGGTCTTTGTCTGTCTCTATATTTCACCTCCAGCCCCTATTTCTCCCCCCTCCCCTTCATTTTTCTTAATCATATTCAGGGAGTGTCAGACTTTTTATTTTTCACATGACATCAAGGCATTGTATTAAATATAGGATTTGGGACTTGGCAAATCAACAAGCACATTGTACTCCTATGGAGACAAAAGGTGACTGAACAGTTTCGCCAGCCAATGTACGGGCAAAAGTAATGCTCCACGGTAAGAGGATTGCCTGCTCTATTGTTGGGCCCACAACAGGAACCAACTTATTGCAACATTAATTTCCCATCTCACATGGAAGTTATTTAAGAGAGAAGACTAAAAAGCAAACAGTGCCCACAGTTTAATCCTATTGTCACCCTGATGGATTTATATTTGCTGCTGGGTTGTAGGGGTGGAATGAGGTTGCTTTGTTATTATTTCAACTGTATTTGTTGGGGGAAAAAACAACCTCAGGATTAGGAAAACATGACTTCTGCTACCTTTAGATAGTCAGGAACTGCTGTTCTGTTAGTGTAGGTATAAGATGACTAAAATTATATCTTAGTGATGCAGAAGTTCTTCACTCGGGGATGATAGAAATATTTTTAACTGTAATTAAGACTTGTGAAATGTCTCTTTTTTTTTGGCTACATCTGTTCTTATGACTTCATCTCATTTCTCATTTGCCTTTTTTTAATATGTGTAGCAGCAGTCACAGCAGTACATGGGGCCAAGTGTAGTAGTTATTGCCTGTCGTGCAGATTCCTACTCACTGCATCTTGGAAATATCTGTAGAAGTTCACCTATAGGTTTGTATTTTCTCTGTAACTCGAAGGTGTGACATTAGTTTTGCAGTTATAGGCAACTACTTTACTGACATTGAACAACAACAGCAGACATTTTCAGTAGACAACCATTCAAATATTTAGTTATCTAGGTTTGGACTAGGTTTCACAGCCTCCATCTTAGCACAAAGCTATTTGGCTTTACATGCACAGAAAGACAGTTGTCTCTTTGGATGATGAAGAAGATACACTGTAAATTCAGTTTAGACAAATTTTCAGCTGATATTGATTGTCATAATTCCAGTAAAGTCAGTAAGTGTCACAGTGATTTACATAAGTAAAAAAAATAGACTTGTAGCTTTTATGGCTTTCTTGAAAGTGATTATTCCTTTTCAAGGCATAGGAGGAAGTCAGGAGTTCTTATTGTTTGTGTTGAAATCACAAATCTAGGTCATTTACAGAGAGACACCATTTTTTGTGCTTAGCAATTCCAGACAAGTTTTATTTGAGGAAAAAAAAAACCCAACAAACCAATAACAAAACACAAAAAACCCACACCCCCAAAAAACAAACAAAAAACCCCCAAAACAAAACCCACAAATGTTTTGGGGTGAAAGTGACCTCTGTGTGGTTTTGGGGTTTTTGTTTGTTTGTTTGTTTGTTTTTCAGAAACATCTATGGTGGTTGTTGTTGTTGCTTTTTAAAATTTTCTGAAACCCATTACCTGCAAATGTACACTCAACATTTTTACCTTAATTATGCTTAAGGGTTAAAAATAGAAAACAAAAAACCCTTCAACTACTTGTGAACACTGTTTACTCATTTTTCAGCCAGTTTTAACTGAAAAAAGAATTTTTGCTGACAAGCAACTGGCTTAAAGCAAAATCTTACTTGAGGCACATCCAAATGTTGTCTTCCTCTCCTCTTTATGTGACTGCATCAGACTAGCATTCTGGATGGCATCATGGCTCTTTCTAATCCTGCTCATTATGTCTTTTTATTATGTATATGGGTTTTTTTTCCATGTATGTGTATTATATTTTTTGCTGCTCAATACTTTATTCCATACGGATGGAACACATGCAAGGGCCTGTCAGCCTGACAGTCTTTCTCAGTCATCTTTAAAAATAATCTCTTAAAGTATTTCTTGATCCAGATCTCTGCCTTATGCTCTTTGGAGCAAGGAACATATCTGATTTTTAAGTACAAAGAGTTCCTTTCTACAATTAGGAAAAACATTTTCAAGGGTGGAAATCTGATATACAGTTCTCAAAAAAGCTGAAAATATGCAAAATATCAACCAGCCCTGTTTGCATAATCCTGATGCTAGCATAAAGTTTTTATACTCCCCAAATACCTTTCTTCACAGAGATTTGAAGCACGTCAATTGGAAGTGTCTGCTTGTATCATTTTAAAGTCCCGTAGGAGGTCCCCAGTCTCCTCTTATAGCCTGTTCCTGAACTTCAGCAGCCATCGTCTTCCAGCCCAACTCTGAAATCTTTGATCAGAAATTACTGCAGATCTCAAGTCAGTGGCTCATTTCCACTTAATATAACTATAGCTATTTAAAAATTATCAATTTGGGATTCATTTCACCTAATTTTAGTTATCTGCAGGGTAAGTGCCTACATCCAAGTGAGTTTTCTGAGCCCTAGCCGTTAAGATTGTGGGACTCCACAGAAGCATTCCTCTGATCAAATGCCGTGCCTACCTCAGACAGAGCTTGGTTATTCTCCAGAATGCATTGGCTGTACCTGGAAAAGCATCCTAAGCGCTAAGCTCATATTGCAGGACAGAAAGCACTTGCAAGTCCTGTATCCCATCTGTCAGCCCAGCGTGGGTGCCTTGGATAGCCAGTTGTCAGTGCGTGTAACTGAGCTGAGCCTGGAATGCCCAGGAATTTCTGAGCTGTCTTGGTTCCCTCCAGAGTCAGCAAGGAAAGAGAGCTGGGCAGAATTGTCTTTGCCATAAAAGAAAATTACATGCCTAACTTTTAAGACAACTGAAGTGATCTGCTATGAAACCCACTTTTGGTTGCATATGTGGGACGATGTCAACATTTTAAAGAAACACATCATTCTGTCATGCCTTGAAAGTGAATCTTAATCTAGTTTTGTTTGGAAGGTTGTTTCTGGCCTTAATTTGTAGAGGATCATAGGGTAGTTGCCTATTTACTTATTTCAGTGCTTCTTTACCTGAGTAGTGGATAAAAATCTCACAGGGATTTTATTTATTATTATTAACACTGATATAGCACTGATTATATACAAACGTATTTAGAATCACATTATGTTATCTGCTGTAAAAATAAATCAAATGGTCCAATTTCTATTCCACAGAATTTGCAGCCTGAAAGAAAATATGTAACAAAAGTGTCCTAATAAAGAGGTGAGGTCGGTAAGGAGGAACAAAATTAATTGTACAAAATCCATAGCCAGTCAGCAGTAGCAATTATAAGTCATTACCTAATATTTTTCAGTGCTTTAACATGTTTGGATGACAGTCTTTAGACAGGCTAATGCCAGTGTTAGTGAATCATATAGGGGATGAGTGCTTGTAAGCAGAGTTGCTATATTTGGGAGAATAAATGCTTGTGTTATGGAGAAAAATGCCCAAACCCAAACACATTTGCTTTGAAATCTCTGGAACAGAATTCTATTTATATTTAGTAAAAGTAATTGTTATGGAAATGAATTACTTTACATTTAATGTGCAACAGTTCAGCAAAAAGATTATGAACCTTGTTTGATTTTTTTAAAAAAGAACCGTATTTTTGCAGTGCTTATATTAAGTTTGGTCTAGTGGATTTGATTGGAGAAAAAATATACCATGACAGGAGAAACAGATTAGCTGTGGGGGAGAGGGAATATATGTTAGACTAAAACAAACAAACAAACCATACACAGAAGTCTACACTGATTTAACACACAACCTGCTCTCTAGAACAGTGTCATGCTGTCACGCGCTAAAGGCACCCGTGCTAGCACTGCAGCCATCCCAGAGAACATCCCCAGCTAGTGGAGAACAACAGGCGCCTTTAGAGAATTATTTGCAGCATAGCTGGGGTGAATCTCAGCCCAAAGATTTGATGCTGAAAAGACTAGATAGGTGCTTAAGTTTGTGCAACAGGAGCTGATGTAGCTGATTTAATTGGACATTATAATGTAATTTACTAATTTCCACGTATACATATGTACTCACCTATACAGGACTGCGACCTAAAACGACAACATAAGCATAATAGACTTAAGCACCTGTTTAAGAACAGGATCTTACATGCTGTCCTAACTAGAACATAAAGTCCAGCTGTTGTAGGATCATCTGTACTATACAAACTTCAGCTTGTACCCTATAGCCCTTAAGTGAAGTATCCAGCTAAATGAAAAATGTATATGGCTGATGAAGGAACAAACCAGATTTTGGGGTATGTACAAATCACAGCCTGACTTTTCCAGTTGGGATTGCTGAGCTGGTTCTCTCTTACAGGGAGTTCCTGCTGCCTGGCTCACTGTGCAACACCAAATATTAATACAACGAGTCACACTAAGTTCATATACTAACCCTGCTTTATAGGACAAAAAAATAGGCAAGTGGGACTTATTTCACTGAACTTGAAGTGTCTACAATACAGGCTTCTCCATCTAAACTGCTCATCTAAACAGGCTGTACAGTCAATAGGAGCAGTACACTGAGAATATGATTGTTTTGTCATATTTTTGATGTTAGGAACATCCTCTAAGTGCCTATATATGCTCACTGACAGTGGAATGAGGTCCTATGACCTAGAGAGATGGAGGTATCTACCTGTTCATGCATAAGTCCCACCTTCATTTCTTTCAAATCTCTGTGCAGTATGTGATAAAGTCATTGACTGTAAAGGTTCATATTTGTTTAATTACCATCATTGAATAAATACATTGGTCAAGTACAACTGTTTCAAGAGAAGTAGTTCTGATAAAGGCTGCTGCTCTATATCTTGCCTAGTGTGGATTCCCTGGTGTTTAATGAGAGGTGGTGTTACTAAGTTTTCACTTATAATGTCTCTTTCATGTATTTGGGCCAACAATTTCTTTAAATGTGCAGAAACAGTATTCCTTGCTACTTCTATCCCTCTGGCAAAATCGCTTGAAATTGGCTAATAGATTCAAAACCTACTGAAACAGAGATTGAAAATCTGACACTTATACTTAGAAAATTGCTGAAAAACTGCAGCTATCCCTCAAAGTTGCCCCAAAATGTAAGAATAGTTTGAAGTCTACAAATCATGACATTGATTTCTTAACTTGTGTGTTATACCTGTTCTTCTTTCCTGTCCCAAAATCTATTGCCTGCTTTGCTCATGAACCATTTAAATAGGCAAAACTGGGAATGGGTAGTGTCCCAGTCTTGCCTATCATATTGGAATATCTCTCTTGATTGTTCTTTAGGTATTATCGTACTGTATCTGATAAATAATAGTGACAAACTGCAAACACCATGGAAAGTTGCATTGATTATAATATTAATTCAAGAACAAACAAGATAGATTTTTTTTCTTTAATTCAGGGGGAACAAAACAGAGCATAGAAATTGAACATAAACAGAGTTGGGATCTGCAATTCATTTTTCTTGTTTGCTATGAAATTGGGCTTAGTTAAGTTTCAAAAATGCTAATGAGGAAATAAATTAGGTAGCAATTTTCCAAGGCAATATCTCATTGGATTTGTATTTGTTTACTTTTATCTATATTTATCCTGTTAACCCCTTTTTTCCTGGCTGTTCTGTTTCATTCATTTTTTTTCCCGGCTTTCTGTATTTGCTTATTTATTTGGTATGACTGCATTTATAGGTTTCCAAGAAATGAGTATCTACACTTCATAGAAAAGAAAAAGGACAGGAGAGGGAAATAACCCATTTTGAGGGTCCTGTGCTCTATTCTTGTCTCACTGTCAGCTGAATAACCACATCACTCATACTGGATTTCCAAAAAGCTCTTGACATTTGACTAGCTCTATTCACACTAAAGTCAACGGTAGTTCATTGAAGCCAGTGAGATCAGACTTAGGCCAGAAGTAATCACTTTTGAAAATTTCATTCTTAATCTCCAATAATTTCTTTTGACCTTTGTGAGAAGCTTCTATGGAAGGAAACTTTAACTGTAATGAAACTTGAAAACAAGAGGCAAATTAAGATATTTTTTCCTTAAGGCCAAGCTATATACTCGTAAGTTTAAATATAACTCTCCTGTAAGTATGGATTTTTCAGTGACAACCATATTCACCATCATAAGAAAAAGTTTAAGAGTAAATTATAGCATGACATGAAAGGTATATGGCTCAATGTAATGTCATAGCACTATAATTCCCTTAAGTTTTGCTCTGGGCAACATGCTTAGCACATGGGCATCAGTTGGGGTAGAGGATAGGCAATGCACTTGCATCAGAAGATTCACCTGCAATTCAATTCCTTTCCGTTCCACAGGATTGTCACCATTAAGAAGTCAATTTTCAAACCCCATATAGTGACTTTGAGAATGGCACTCGAGGACCTACTGATATAAAACCTATCATTATCAGCTCAATCATTTCCCAAAGCAGTGACAGATATTCAACATTATTTTCAAAGATAAATGAATAGTCTTCATTGCAGCTCCTCTCCTTGTTGGCAATTTCTCTAAAGAGGCCAAGAGGTGAATAGCCTGCAGAACTTGTTCTCTTTTTTTTTCATGCCTGGGGTTGACTTTTTTAAGTTAAAGACCTTTTGGAGAAAGTTTGCCCTCTCGTAGCCTTTTTGCAAAAAGTGGCCATGTATGTGAATTTTGAGCAACCAGCAACACCCATTGCTAAAGGGCAGGAGCTAACCAGGGAAAGGTCATTCCAATTCACAAAGGGCTTTGATATTTCAGAATAGCTGACTTTGTTATGAACTGAAGAAGAACCTCACATTTCAGATTCTTTGTGGAAAAGAAAAAATGTCATGGTCCTCAGGAAGCCTGCCAGAAGATCCATCCTGAAGGTATGAATACTGGAAGCTCTTGGGAGGGTGGCTGTATGGAGGTTCCACAAGTTTTCTGTTTCTCTTATACTACACATTAAAATGGGAAGACACTTTGATGAGTAGCAAGATGAGGAGGTGCCAAGGTGTTTAGGAACGGAAGCTCTGATAACTTCCAAGCTTTCATCTTCCCTTCCATGTAAAGAAGCACAGTAGGATCCCCACAATCCCCATGGCCAACTAATGGAGAAAATGGAGAGAGACACTGACTAAAGAGAAGATGATAACTTTTTTAATGGAATCCAGTCATAAATTCCAACACAACTCTGTCAACATTCAACAGCTGTCATAAAATATTTATATTTCTATGAATCATCACCTCCTGAGGGAATAACATTCCTCAGGGAGTTTCCAATAAACAATAGTGAAGATGTAGAACTTCTAGAGGTTAGTGGTTTTTTGTTTTTTGTTTTTTGTTTTTTTTTTGTGGTTTTTGTTTTGTTTTGTTTTCTTTTGTTTTGTTTTGTTTTTAATTTATTGCTATTCTGTGTTAGCTGCCTAAACATAAATTTAGGGGCCATCTGAGCTACAGGGATCCAGCTTTAAGAATGCTTTCTATGCGTACTCATTCTTTAGTTTGTTTTTCACAATGTTTCACTAACATATACATGTAACAGTATACACATTCAATGCCAAATACGAGGTAGATTCAGACTTTTTTTTTTTTTTTTTCCCCCAGAATTTGGAAGTGAGTGTGACTCCCTTTTATGCTAGATATCTAAGTTGGAATAGATAGAAAAACCTTTCTAAAAATAAAGCTTTATAAAGGTTTCTTCAACAGAGTGATAAACCTCTAAGACATGGGAAGAAAAAAAAAGTAAATGCACACCTACATGAGGAAACATGGGGTTTAGTTCTTATTAGATTTCTGTTTAAATTGTTCCCTCTTGCAAGTCCATCAGCCAACACATCAATTAGTTTTTTAAGTAGCTCTAGGCAGATGAAGACTTCTATATTACTTTTTGGAAAACCTCATTCCTTTGAAATAAAACAGGTCAATAGAAGTTCCACATGTAAACTAGGTCCGTCCCCAGCCTGAAACCTCCTGTGGAGAACTCTCTGTAGCTGTTGTATCCCTCTGACAAAGCCCAGATATTCAGGAAATTACGATGACCCTTTTCTCTACTCAGGTTTTCCCCTAGCAGCGCAAGACTTCCTGCCTTCCCATCTATACTCTCTGAATGCCTGCATCAAGACCTCATTCCTTGAAAGAAGAAAAGATGCCTGTTTCCTGCTAAGCACCTCTTTAATAAACCTCATTCTAAATAAACATCATCCATCACATAACTGTGTGATTTATACTTTTCATCTAAGGAGGTGTGCTGATCCATGCACCAAATGCAGGCTAAGCTCCTCTTAGGGGATGAATTCACCCTTACGAAACTTCCTCTTCCAACTCCATTTCTTCCTTGTGCTTCCTTTTTCTCCTTCATTCTCACCCACACTTTACTCTTTCTCCTCTCCCCTCCATGCGTCAAGTACTTTTATCTTACTCTTCCCACATTAAAAAAAATGCTTTATTACAGGCAACCTTTCAATTAACTTTTCTAAGTAAAATGACTGTATTAGGCAAAAGTTTGTGTAGTAGCCAATAAAATGTCAGATAATATTGAACGCAGGCTTGGACTAACCTTGCAACCCAATAAGTTATTATGTGCAAATGTTACAACTTGACTTTGAAGAGAATACACATGTATGATGAAGCCATTTTATGGCTAAGCTGAGTGATTGATTACAGCATACAGATCCATCTTGACAAGATAAACTCAGATAAAAGAATCTTCTGATATTTAAGACTTGACAATTTATTATCCAAGGACTACTGTAAAAATGATTCTATAATTCCCTTCATTTAAGTGGGGATTTTTTTTGAAAGTAATAAAACATATTTTCCAGAGTAACTGACTTTGATTAGAAACTTCTTGCTAACTAGCAGTAAATGCCACTAAGAAATAAAAATAAGACAAAACAAACATTACTGGTTGTCCTAGTTGCTTCTTGAAGTTGTATGAAAGCTAGTCAAATGGGAGCTTTTTTTTCTTTTAAAATTTTAAGTCCTTTATTACGCTTAAAATCTTGTTATAGGCTAAAGGGAAATACAGCAAATATGTGAAGTCAAGAATTTCTTATTAATAAAATTGAAATCTTAACGGTATAACCAGACAAATATTATTAGTTCAGATTTATTACTGAAAAAGAAAATAAAGAATACTGTTACCAAGAAAAATGTCTCAGTAATATAGCAAAGCAGTTATGGTTGTTATACACATGGTAGTACCTACTCCTCTTGAGAGTGTTACGGTCACCCTTCCACTGTCCTTCTAGATCCAATGACACCAGTCTTCCTCAGCCAAGGGAATACTTGGACCAGGTCACCAGTGTTCCAAATTCTCCAGTGGGAAAAAGGTGATTTTAATGAGGTTTTATCTTTCTTTGTTTTTTTGGGGGGGAGATAGGAATGGGCTATTTTTGTATTTTCTAACATCCCTATACTTCTTGTTCTTTCTTCTGTGTTTGCAGCTTCATATTACATCCCAGTTTACTCTACATAGAGTGTTCTACATGTGTTAGATATTTGACTTTTGCTGTCTTTGTTACCTCTAAACCTGATTTCATCCAGCTCTAAGTTTTCATTTCTTTCACCTTTATTTATAGCCTTGGGGTCCAGAACTATACTGTAGTCCATTTCTCCTAACTTAACTTATTAAAAGTTAAACCAAATCTTTGAGGAGAGTGAGAGAGAGAGAAGCACTTCCAAAGGACCAAAAAGGAGCCTAAAATGTATGGATTGAATTACATACTGGAGGCTTTTGTCTTCCTTACTTCCTGAGAGTTAAAACTCCTCCTTTTGGCAGCAGCTGCAGACAGAGCTTATGCTCCTTACTTCAGTGCAATGTTTAACATGTAATGGCATGGCTACCCCATTCATTCCCCTTACTTTCATTGGTAATATGGATCCCAGTCTATTAAGAAATTATGAGAAGTTCTTCTGAAAATTGTTGCTACAGTTTATGCAATCTTTCTTCCTCATCTTCAGTATTGGCAAGTCTCTTTCATTGCCCTCAGGTTCAACAATTTTAATTTAGTTGAAGAGAAAGCAAAACCATCAACCCTCCAAACCAAAGAAATTCTCTGGAAAGCTCCTGTTGACTTTCCCAAGAACTGGCTTATTCTGTATCTAATACTGTATTCAGGCTTCCTGGATTTTAGACAAATATTACCTAAACCAACTGTGGTGATCTGGAAAACAATCTGTTTTTTTTTCTACCATTGGGACTTTTTTCCTTCTGTTACTCTTAGTTCTGTTTAGTCTCATTAATTGAATGAAATATATTGCTCTAGAAACAATTAGTGCCATAATATTCTGTGTTCCTGCTCCAAACCTTTTTTCTCCCTAACCTTGAGTAATATTTTTAGTCATTGTTTCCTTCTATCTCTAATACATAAGATAGGGAAATTGGTGTAGTCTGATATCAAATATAGTAAATTTCAAGATTCTGGAACCATCTAACTACCATATGAATAATGATCTGCATATATTCTCTACACATATAAATAATCATAATAAATGTTATAATAGGTAATAATGCATTTGCTTGCTGTGCCTATTCTTTCAAATGGAGTATAACCAGAAGAACAGCAATAATTGCTATGAGTAATCAACCATCACAACAATGAAAGTTTCAACTGAAAATGAGTACCAGATGCTGAATGAAAAATAGTGCAATAAATGGATAATATTAACCTAAAGGTGTGAAAAAGAAGCAAATTCCATTTCATCAGCAATTTCTCAGATGATGAAGTTTGGCTTTTTTTCTGAACTGGATAAAATACACCGAAAAATGTTTATCATGAAAAAATAATATTTCATCTCAGAATACTTTCCTTTAACAAAATAATGAAGTTCCATCTTTATTCAAGTCATTAAAAACTTGTCTATATATTAGAATATAAGACAAAATGTTATAGCAACATAAAAAACATACTATAACACAATTTATAACACAATTATAAACAATTTGTGTTTATAATATAAACACAAATATCATGTTTTCATTTCACAAATACTGAAAAGAGACATTACCATGCCATCAGAATCCTTCCCATAATACTTTAAATTGAACTATAAAATCAATCAATCCTATTTCCTAAAGCTTTTCAATTTCAGTGGAACCCTGTACCCTTACTTTATAGAATTTGTCAACATATTTCTGACCAGATGCAGTCATAACACATACTCAATATGTCCTGTTTCAGCCAGCTACAGAAGCAAAGATTTTAATTCATCCAACATTACTGCAAGCAAATGACATGTCTCAGTTAGAGGCTCTGTCACTCATGCCTGCTCTCTCACTGGACAGACTGAGTCCATCATTCAGCGATTCACGGAATACAAAGTTAGACTACCCTCTGGAGAGGGTCAGATCTCTATGTGTTGACTTTAGGTGGAACTTAGACCATCTAGTCTCCTAATTTAAATCTTTGTTTAGGTTTTAAGCTTTGGTAAGATTAATATAAATCCTTATCTCATGTTTGAAAGATTTCTAGTGATTTATTTTGGGTTTGGATCACTATTGAAGGTCATCAATTTAGCTGTAGGGACTGTTATGGAACTTCTGGGTTATTTGGAAGTTACCAAGACTATACCAGCATTCATGAAATAGATACATCCTGCCTTTGGAATTACTACCCCAGATAATTTAACTACCTGTTAGTGAAGGTTTATTTTTCCACCCACTGAGATATCCAAGTATTGCTGAAGTTTTCAGTGATATTGCTATTGAGCACTTGGGCGAAACAAGCTGGGTCTTACAGTACTCTTACTACCTCGAACCATTTCTAATAGTTTTAAAACAATTCCTATATAATACCTTTGTTCAGTTCAAATATGTAATTGCATTTCATTACCATATGGAAATGCACAACTATTTTGTCACTCTTTCAGTTTATTTTGAGGCAAATCATTCTCCCAGTCCCAGTTCCCTGAATATCTATCTGTCCTCTTGTGAATGAAGCTTGATATTAAAGCTTTAAATTCTTGTGAATAAAATTGTCATCCTCTATTTGTCTCAACCCGAGGCAGCTGCACCTTAAAGGAACTCAACTTCCACTGCCTTGTCTTGGCCCTTGACCTCATGAATGTGCATTGCTCATTAGGCTGAAAGAGGTGTAGCCATTTCTATTTCGAAGGTGTTTCTGGACTTTGTTGTGCAGAGATACTCAATACTGTCAAAACTAGGGAAGTTTTGTGCAGGTCAGGAACTTTCTGATCCTAATGACTGTTAACAATGAAAGTGGAGGCAATTCTGCATTGTCCCACCAGCTGGGCACTGAGTGCCCAGGGAAGAGCTTTGCAGAAAAAGGACTTGGGGGGCCCTGGTAGACATTAAGTTGAACATGAGCCAGCAAAGGGCACTTGCAGAGATGATGGCTAACCGCTTACTGGGCTACAGTAGCAAATGCATTAGCAGCAGGTTGAGGGAAGTGATTACTGTATTCCATTCAATAGTAGTGAAACCGAATCTGGACTACTACTTCTTTAGTGCCCCTGTACTCGGCACTGGTGAGGCCACACCTCAAGTACTGTGTTCAGTTCTGGGCTCCTCACTACAAGAAGGACATTGAGGTGCTGGAGCATGTCCAGAGGAGGGCAACGAAGCTGGTGAAGGGCCTAGAGCACAAGCCTTATGAGGAGCGGCTGAGGGAGCTGGGGGTGTTTAGTCTGGAGAAGAGGAGGCTGAAGAGACCTTATTGCTCTCCACAGCTACCTGAAAGGAGGTTGTAGCGAGGTGGGGGTCGGTCTCTTCTCCCTAGTAACAAGTGATAGAACGAGAGGAAATGGCCTCAAGCTGTGCCAGGGGAGGTTTAGGTTAGATATTAGGAAAAACATCTTCATCGAAAGGGTGGTCAGGCATTGGAACAGGCTGCCCAGAGAAGGGGTTGAGTCTCCATCCCTGAAGGTATTTAAAGAACAGACAGATGCGGTGCTTGAGGGCATGGTATAGATGGACTTGGCAGTGATGGGTTAACGGTTGGACTCGATGACCTTAAGGGTCTTTTCCAACCTTGACGATTCTATGATTCTGTGATTCTCCCTTGCAAGAGAAAGATGTTGAAAAACTCAGGCTTGTCCAGCAAAGAGCTACTAAGATGTATGGATGCCCAGAGCATAAGACATACAAGGATAAACTGAGAGTTTATTCAGTCTTAAGAAAAGCAGAATAAGTAAAGGTCATAAAGTAGGTATTGTATTAGGTAGTTAAAGAGATGGTGGACCCAGACTCTTTTTGGAGGCAGACATAGAAAGGACAAAAGGCAATGGTCACAAGTTACAGAAAATGAAATTCTGATTAGAGATTAGGAAAAAAATGTCTCAATCAGAGTGTTCAAACATTAAAGCAGAGGCTTGAATAGGAGGTGGAATATGGAGAGAGATGCTCAAAACTTGACTGAGCAAGAGCCCAAGCCAAACGATATGACTTTGAAATTGGCCCAGCTTTGAGCCATGTTGACCCTTTAGGAGATCCTCGGAACTGAAATTATTATGCTTTTCTGATTTTAAATGTGGGAAGCTGCAGGTCAGAAGGCAGGTTATCTGGCCTCATAGGTAATGACTCAAAGGTCTAATTGTAGATATTCTACTGAAAACCATAAAAAATACCATAAACCCCATATGGTTAAATTCTGTCCATATCAGAATAAAATCAAAGCAAAATAAAATAAATAACATGGAAGAAAAATTAAGTAATTAAATAAACTTTTTACTTAAAAAACCCCCAAACCAAAAAAAATTTTAAATATGACAATAAATAAAAACAACCTATGCAATTTGTAGTTTAATCCTTGAATGAGTTAATTTGTAAATAACCTAGCTGAGCCTTTAAAAAAATCCTAGAAAATTCAAGTGAAGAGACAGACTTAGAAGGCACATATTTTTTTTAAATGTCTAGAAGACATATGAAAACAAAACCAACAACAAAAAGACCAGATATCTAATGTTTCTCACCTCTTTAGGAGCAAGACCAAGAAGAAAATTTGTGTTTCTTGTCTGGGATCACATTCCTATTTCCTCTCCAGCAATTCAGCTTCTCTCTAATGTCCAGTTTTGCAGGAGTTCAGGGCAAGTCTCTCTACTGCTTCATAGCCGCGCAGCCTGTAAAGGATGTTTCAGCTGATCATTTATCTCCCAAGGCAGACTGTTAAAGAAAAAAAGACACAAATCAGATGGAAATTTCTTTTTACTTTTTTTGGCTATGGAAAGGGGGAACCTCTGGGGATTTATGGGACCGGGACCAGGAAAGAACACAAAAGGGTTGTGTTTTGCCTCAGAGTTATGTGACTTCTCTCAGGTGCCTTTGAATTGTTTCCGGTCCTTCTAGAGAGCAGGGTGTTCATTAGGACTATTCAGTTGCTAAGCTCTACTGCGTGTATAACATTTGCTGACATGGATACATATTCCAGCAGTTCAAAAATGTTCTGAGATATCTGCACATATTCATGATAACAACCTGCAGTTTGCAAAACAGTGTGAAGTGTGGTGAATGAGAAACATTGCCACTCAGTGACCAGTATTCCCCAGGTCCAGAGTTTCCATTAAGAAGTTATGAAATGCCCTAATAGTCTCATTTGAGCCCTCATTATGTCATTCCAGCTCTTCCCTGCTCCCCTCTGGAGTATGACTTTGTGGCAAGGTTTTATAACAGGAAGGGCAATATATCTCAACAACTGAGTCCTGCTTATCTTCTCAACTGTTCTTCTGTGTAATATCCCAGAGCCAAAAGAACAGACAGGAGTACATACTGAAAAGCCTGTTCCTAAGAAATTCAGAGCACCCAGTTGTGTGAACAGATGTGAAGGTCAGTGCCTTCTGACGTGCTCTGGGTTTTATATGCAGATGAAGTATGAACTAATATTTACCCTATACAGATACTGCAGCCTAGAAAGGCTGAAAAAATAAGACTGGCAGGTGATCTTTGACCCCAGGCAGAACTTCAACCCTATCCATTTAATTGATGGTTTTCCTTGGGATGAGGACAGCTTTTTTTACAGTTTCAGGTGATATGGTAAGTCTCTTGGAGATACAGGTTTTCCTTTGTGTTGCATGTGCCTGCTTTGCCTTCCTCCTAGGACCCAGAAAAATCCACAACTGCACCTCCCCGCTTTCGTATGTACTCACAGCCAGGAAACTTGTTTTGAGATTTAGTTTCCAGCCTCTCAGTTCTATCAGAACCGTATTGGACTTTCCTAATCTGATGTGCAGAATCCCTTGGCACTAAAGAGTGAACCTGTCATATAGCTTCATGGACATTCACCACATCCATACTTCAACTAATATTGTCTTCCCTGTGAATGATACCACTTTATCATGGCTGTCTGAAGATAGAACTTTTTACTTCCCAGGGAGGCAGTTATAAAGACAGGCTCTTAGTCTTTTCTGGCCTGGAAGGGGAAGGACCAACAAATGCTGCATTTACTAGGAATATGAGACAGAATTTCTTCAAGGCAGTAAAGGCATTTAACGTGCTCATCTGTCACTAGAATTTAACTGTCACAATAGGGGCAAATTTTTAAGTCTATGGATTTTAGGAAAGCCCTGACTGTGGAGAGGTTTAATAAATGTCCCAGACTGGGTAAAGAAAGATGTGTCAAGTTATTAGTTCTGATCAAAACAAAAAAAATGAATATAATACTAATTCTACACTGTAGGCCATATGGCACACTGGGAAAGGGAAAAGTAAGCTAAAAGGAGGGAGCAAATGGCACCAATGCATTTAGGTGTCCTATGGCAAAGAGCCCAGGGTGTATGTAGAAGGTGAATGTCTCCAAAAGTATGTTGTAATAACAGTACTTTTCAGAGAAGTTGTGAGCATCCATAGTGCTAAGCAACACAGTAAATAAGAGTCACGAGGATAAATCAATGGGTAAGCATCTTTATTCAAACCTGTCACCTTAGACTCTTTTTATAATTAAGACAAAGAGAGATCAGTATATCCAAGGGATGGTTCATCTCATCCAAAGCCAGGTAGCTAAGGTAGATCAGCTGGATTGCCACCTGGACATGCCACCTTTCCTTCAATGACTGTGAGAGCCTAAACTGACCTGTACGTCTAAGTTCAGATGCCTAAATGTAAGTGATAAAACCCACACCACTGTGACTCTCACTATAACACCAGCCATTTAACTTAATGATGGAGTGAAACAGTCAAAGAGTGTAATAGAACAGCCATAATGCTGGTCATTTCATGAAATGTCTGAAAATTTCAGTTATTTCATGAAATGACTGCTTTCACCATCTGACTGTACTGTACAGCTAGAATTAGAAATGAACAAGCTACAACCATGTTCTTAGTTACTGCATTTGTATCTGAGCACAGTTGTTCTCTCACTGTGGCTAAATCCTTATGTAGGTCCTTATCAGGAAACTTTGCTATTGCGGTTCCTCTTTAGAAGATAACAATTTTTGCTGTTCTGTTCTTTTTCCCCCTCTATTGTTACCAAAATAATAATGATTATAAACATCACTTTAAAAGCATGCCATGCTAGGGATGGCTGTGCTGCAATATATCATTCTGAACTCTACCGTATTCGTTTATGGTGAAGCATTTTATATTAATGTTTCCATTGCTTATCACAGACACTGGCATTATAAGTGCTTAAGTCAACTCAGCTCAGTTATTTATTAGGATGAGTTTCACTGCCATTTCCTTGACTAAAATCCTTACTGCCCCCATCCCATGAAACTGGTTTATTCCTGCCAATCACTGCTATTTGACTGCCTTTACCCATCACATAATTCAGTCCATCAGCATTAAATAAATTAATAATACATTGAATACCTGGTAATTAATAATTATGCTTTTCAGACATGCAGCTTCTTAGGATTATGTGCACAGATTAAAAAACCAGAAAATTTAGAGCAATTAAAAACCAATCTAACACCTGCACATCCACTCACATGAGACATTTCAGGTGTTAGAAACCTTGACCCTTGAATTCCAAGTTCAACACTTTTGGGCTATACTGATTCTTGGTATTCCATACAATTTCCTGAAATATGCTTTCTGTTTAAGGCCTTGACCTTTGCTGATGAATATTAACTAGTCCGAGGCAGTGTTCATAAGAAGCTGTGCTTCCCTGTCTTCCTCAGCAACTTTCCTGTAGATCAGTTGTTATTTTTCTGTAGCGAGCAGCTCAGGTGGCAGTAGTAAGATAATGGGTTTCTTTATCTGATCCTTTACCTGTAAGCTGCCTTCCTTAGGCTACTCTTGACTATACATTTTTTTTCTCAGGTTTCTTTCCTTGAGTGCCTCCCAACAGAGAAGATTTTGCATCAGGGTCTTCTTTGTTATAAGCAGAAACTCTTTTGCTGAACTCAGTGGAGCTGGACTAGTTCATAGCAGCTGATTGTTTGGCCACATGTTATTACTTCTTCACCAAGCAAACTCATGTACGTAACCGTGACTAATTCCTTGTTTAGTGGTTGCTTGAATGTATTGACACTAAAATGCTTAACAGACTGCAGCTTAGAAGTGTTCTAGAAAAAAAAATGGGTTTGGAGAAGAAATTTATAGCTATTAGAAAAAGAGGGACAGAGAAAGATCATACATAATGCTTAGCCAAGCCCTGCCTGGAGCCAATATGATATTCTTTACTCTCTAATTAACTTATTCTGAGAAAAAAAAAAAAAAAAAGTCCAACTTAGGTGTGAGCAGTTGAATTTCACAGTGCCCAGACAGGATTCCACTAAATGAGGAGGTCAAATGGAGTTTCACTTTGAGGTTTCATGTAAAAAGAACTCCAAGTTCTGAATTTTGTAGGATTATCTTCAAATCATTTTTTTTCCCAAAGCTATGCATATATTCTTTAAATGTAAATGATGTAGATAGACCCATGTTTTCTTTTTCTTTTCTATTTTTTTTTTGTTTTGTTTTTTTTCCCCTGCATCTTGAAGAATTGTGCCTAAAATGCTACCTTCAGTGGAGAGGTGTAAACAAAACTCTAATGGTATTGCAGTCCATGGTATGTCCTGTTATGGGGAAAAAATAACTACCAATATGCATGCATTATTTGATAGCTAATCTTAACAAGTACACAGACCCGTGTAACTAATTAATTTTTCACTTGTCTGGTAGTCCCAAAAATATCTTTGGTTTCCTCATTGAAAAAAAAAAAAAAAAACCAAAAACCAAACCCCAAAACCTTGGAGAGAAACAAAAGACCAATTTCTTTTGTTTTCATATCCCTTAATTTGTTTGAAATTACCGAAGGAGCTTTTTAAAATATGAAAGTTTCATTTTTGTTTGAAAATACAGAAAGGAAATAAGACTTTGACCATTCTGGAGGTATGAAATCCTTGTCGTTCATTATGATTCAATGTGCAAATAGCTCTTGTGCCACAGAATCTCAGCCAGGGGCCGACATCCCGTCCTGTCCCTGAGGTCCTCCCCATCATCCTGGGTCTGTATCTGACACTGGCTACTCTCTCTGAGCCTGGTCCTTCCCCCCACCCTTAAGTCCAGCCTAGCCCTGTCACCATGGACCAGGCAAATCATAGTGAAAAACAGAAAAGGAGCTGTTATGTGATTTTATGATGGTATCTATCGGGTTAAATGATTACAACATGGCAAAGATACTAAGTTCATCTTCACAAAACATCTACATATGTATATAATACAAAGTCTGTGAGATAGTGTTACCAGTAGTACTATTTATATGAATCAAGTTAAGGAAAAGCTTAAGATCTTTACTGGGCAAAGAATTTTAGGAAAACAAATTTTGTGGAATTGAAAAAAAACCTATAGTATAACCTGACAGTAATGAGCAGAGTTGGAGAGAAAGTCATACCAAAAGCTCAGCAAAAGAAGAGGTTTCTGGTATATCAAAAGGTACGGTAGTTAAGTTTATTATTTCCTGAAGAAGTACTAAAAGAATAAATAAACACAGTTGCTCCATGAAGGGCTGCTTTCAGAGCACAAAAAATAACTACGAGTTCATAGGGCATGTGTTGTTACTTGTCAAGATCAGCAGTAATTGGTTTAATTTTATCCAGGAAAAATACTTTGGAAAAATAATGGAAAATCTGGAGAAGTAACAGAAAGGGAGGAAAATGGGTATAATATTGATTTTTGAAAAGAAAAAAGAAAAAGAATGATCATGGTAGTGATCAGTTCCTAGGCCCAGCTGAAAAGTGCACTGAAATAATGGATCAAGGACTGCAAAATAATAATAAGGGAACTTCTAGATAATTTTATTGCATAACAATAACTATGGGTTTATCAAAGGAAAATGCTGGAGAGACTCATATCTTGAATCCGCACTGCATTGCACCAAATACAGCTTTCAGTATCCATGCAAAGATAGAGAAAAACAGATTTGTGCCACTAGTAAGTCAAGGATTTTCTCTGAATTGTCTATAGAGCCATCCTCAGGAGGTGTGCTGAAGCTGTGGGAGGAACCTACATCAAAATTCCTCTGCTGTGCATTTTGATAAAGCCGTTGAACATACATTTTTCAAAACAGAAATATGTGTCACAATTTCTGAGGTGTGTCATTGTTCAGATACTAATCTGAAGGGAGATCTGAAGTCCTGAAAACAGCCAGGACATGGTAAGAATGTTTCTCAGACTTTTAATTTTCACCATAATGCTGGTTTTATTCTCACTAAGAAGTTCACTTGGAGTGCATCCTTTGTTTGGGACACTGCCATAGCCCTTGTAACATTATTACATGCATACATTACATAGATTTTGGAGAGACTTTTACTGTCCACCTTAGCTGAGAATGTCTTCAGTCAACTTGTGTCTTTGCCAGATGTCAACCCATGTTGGCACAAATGACACATATACAACAAGTTGTTCCCCATTCCATCTCCAAATAAAAAAATACCTAAACCATAACCAAATGGCACCAGACTATCACATCTCTTCTGTCTTCATAGAGAGTGCTTAATTATATGGGTTGGCACAAAGCAGTCTGGGCTAAAATGAGACCTTAATTAAGACAATAAACAACTTTCACTTGAACACCACCTTAAATCTCAAAAACTGAAAAGCTTTATAAATCTTAAACAAGTCATCCTTAATCATGTAGACTTCTCATCTGAGTAATTCTATTGAGGTTGATAAAATTACTCTCAGGAGTAAATGTTACCTGCTGAAGTGAAAGCGGTCAGGACTGGGCCTTCATTTTCACCACTCTGCTCTGAACTACAGAAATGTTATTGAGGGTCATTATTAATCACAATCTCAGAAATGGGGAAACTGAGCCATTAAGAAGTGATATATTAAAGGTCATAGAATAAATCCCGGTTGCAGAAGCTAGATTAAATGATTTCTAGCTCTTTTCTTTAATCATAAGATTAACATTTCCCATTGAAAGAAATTTATGTGCACGCAAAGATTCTTAGAAACATAGTAATAAATAAATAAAGAAATAACTGTATGTAGGAATATATGAGATCTTGGGGTTTCTAAAGCAGAGACTTCTCTACTCCCTTAACTCCATCGACACTAACTGCCTAACAGTGGGAATATACTTGGTTGAAAAGACTTTTTGATTAAGATGTACTCTGTGCCTGTGTGTTTGTTGGTAAGAAAGAAAAAGGCAATCGTTTCCTTTTCAATTAATTTTTAAAGTCATGAAAAACTTCACATTGATGGTTACCTGCATTTCAGTGTGTGATGGGCCTATGGGGTGCAGGAAATGGATTATGAGCTGGATGGAAAATGAGCAACTGATAACAATAGATAAACTGTTTGGTCTAAGACAGACTGAAAGTGAAAATTATTCTTTTATGAACATAAATAGCCATTTAGCTAAAGGATCTGGCAACAAAGGGCCCAAGGAAGAAGTTCACAGAGAGTAGGAAACATTTTAGTTTTGAGTTTCCAAACTTCAAAGTCAAAATAGATAGAAAAAGAAAGACTTACAAAAGCACCAAGTTAAATCTCATTTGCCCTTTCCAATTGTTGTCAGCTATGATTCCTGTAAAGTATTTGGGATCTTTATGGTTCTACAGAAAAACAAATAAGAATAAATATGTTTCAGAAGACTTTGACCAGAGGTGTGTTATACTATATTTTTAGCTACAAAGACATCTGTTTCTTCTCGAGGAAAGGAAAAGAAAAAAGAATGAAGAGAATTTCATTAACCAACCAACCAATGAAGCTCTATTCCCTTCCCTGCTCCCCCCCCCTCCCCAACCATGGAGAAAAGAAAGGTTGAAAAAGTTTAACAAAGGACCAGTCTTTGGTGTAAGTTGCTAACTCTGCTGATTTGCACTAGTTGAAAGACCCAGTTTGATATAAAGAAGAATGAAAAAAATATAATGATAATGAGCTTTTATATAGATCTCAAAGCTATTTCCTAAGCTTTGTTCTTTGGGAAGCACCTGGCACAGTCTGGGGGCTACAATAACCTAAAAAAGAAATAAGAAAGGATCAGTTCTGTAAAGGCACAATGACTTGCCGTACAACATATGGAAGATGGAGGAGCCTTAGTAGAAATGTTGATCACTGGATGGTTAGGAAAGAAAATCAATAACATAACTCTAAGTCATATTATAATCTGCAAATACTGATATTATTGTGAATCAACATGTAATACTGTAGCATTAAGTTTTAGCTTGTAGGCTCCTTAAGGAAGCTTTAGGTTGTAAGCTCTTTGGGACTTAGGGGGACGTTCCTTCTCTGTTGCATGCACAGACCAGTGCACTGGAGTTTGCCAAAGGCCTGGGGCTTTTCAGCCATAGCGTAACACAAGCAGTTTTGTGCTGATATCTTTAACCCCATCCAAGACAATTGTAAGTTTTGAATAAGTCAGGTTTCATTGTCTGTTGCACCAATGCAGTACCTCAGTCAGCACTCCGAATATAATAACAAAATACAATCAATGACTACAATATTCTGCTCTGTACTTGTGAGCACGAATCCTGTGAGACGCTACGTAAGCTGTCAAGAATTTCAGGGGATGGCAAAGTTACTCCATTCTTTGGACACCTCTGATTTCTAACTGAACTCTTACACTGACTTTAACCTTTGCTTTTAGAAGTTTTTTTCTTCCATTTTTTTTTTTTTTTTTTTTTTTTATTCTACTGATTTTGGCTCTGTCAGAGTGGCTGTGTGAACCTAAGGATGCTGGAGGGAGTTGAGACAGAGCCTCCATATTTTTCCACTGAGCCAGACTGGCAATACTCTTCCTTACTCTTCATTTAAAAATCTGATTAGGCAAAACTATGGGTTGTGACAATGTGATATTCAATGAAAGGTCAAGCTTTTTCTCTAAATTCTGCATAAGCTATGTCACAACAGAGTAAAGCTGCATATGATCAAGTGTACTAACATGTCTTTCACCTCTTTGGCTTATGCAAAATGGAGCAGAATTATTTTTTTCCACATAAGCAAACCTCTCTGGACAAATAATTTTGAATAGGAAAATAACCTCAAGACAAACTCTTTTTATCTGGGTACAGTGGTGTTTTCTGCCTGTAAAGAATACTGGGATTTGACTTCAGGTACCAAATACATCATTGATAAGTGAGAAAGACAGGAAGGAAAGGGGGGAATTTGTGGAAGCTGAATCACCCCTCTGTAAGTATAAGAGCGAATAAAAAGTTATCTGACAGTGAAACACACTCAATTTGAAATTCAGCTTAAGTACTTACCCAGTCATCTTGGAAGCATCTCTTAGAGCCATAGGAATTTAGAGATGTCCCAGAAAAAATGGACCGATGCTGCCTCCCTACAAAGGATCACTGCATGTCAGGACAATAACTGATTATTTTTCAAACTCAGTCCATATGTAAGATCAAAATTACTACGGAGGCACTTGCTAGTTATTGCTGATTCAGAAAGTAAAGCAAGTGTGACATGATGTAAAACTGCATGTTGAAATTAGGGTGTACATGGATTTGCTTTTAGGCTCGGCATGCTTAGGGACTGTATAGTTAGGGCAGAGTAATGTCCTCTGGGAATTATTAGCCAACATCACATCAGCCAACCTTTTCTTGATTGACTGGGTTTTCGAGGCTGCAGCAGAGCAAACAAGAGCGTTTTCCTGTATTCTGATTTCCCTTTGCTGTTACAAATGGATATATGGGGGTGAGGACACATGTCCTAGTGAAACCTCTTGGTGCCTAATAATGGATGTTTCTATATACAGGGAAGTGGTATCCTATTATTCTCTACATTCTCTGTGCAGGGAGAGGGGAAAGATAGACTATCAGGAAAAAAAGTTTGTATTCATTATTTCTTGGCCTTAAGAAAATGTGCCCATCAATCCATCAAAAACGAATTTTATTCTGTAATATTAACGTTTAAGGCTATGCTCTTCAGGCGTATTGATTCTCCATAGGCAGAAGGACTCTGAAATGGAAACAATTTTAGAAATGTAGTTTTCAGTTTCCTTAATATTGTATGTTCATGTTATGAAAGAAAATGGCTTTTCCTTCACCCTTCTCTCTTTCTGTTCTATATATATTAATAACAGGAAAGTGGGCCAAGTTTATCTCTATACAAGTCCAAGGACCTTACATGCCTGTGAAATTTCCACAACCAGCTAGTTTCTTAAATAATTAAATGCCATGACGTCTTTATTTATAAATCTTGCAGTAAAACCCTGGCCCAAAGTCAGGATTTCTTTTTTTTTTTTTTTTTTTTTTTTTTTTTTTTTATTTTTCATTGAGCCCCCACATAAAGGGCAACAACTGAGCCAGGACATTGGTTAAACATATGCTTAACTTGGACTGTGCCCATAAGAATTTGAGCATTTACTACTTCTAAAAGATGGAGTTGAACATATGCTGAAAGCTTTCCTTCAGTTGTATAATTGGGGGATGTTTGGGCAATGGAAAGGTGAAACTTCAACTGCTTTGGAACCAAAATCTTTTATTTGAATGAGCACTGGAGATGAGTGTTGGGGAGTGTTACGGAAATAAATGGTGCAGTCTTGGACAAAATTCTGGGGAACTAAATTCCAAACCTATAAAGTTGAGGCTGGAATTGGGATGGCAGCTAAAATCTCCTCACGTCTCTACATCTGGTGCCTCTATATCGTGGCTAACATACATGAATGCTTCCACTGCCAGTGCTTCTAGTGTGTGACGTGGTTTGAAATCTGTTTTTCCCTGTTGGGGAACAGAAGGTTTAGGTCTCCAGCTCTGTCAGTTTGACACCTCTTGACAGCACAGACCTCCCTCTTTGGCACTGTGTTTCTTAGCTTTTCTGTCAAATATCTCCTGCTTTTTGAAGAAAGAAATCACTTAATTCATTATGGCTGAAATGCAATCCTCTACAGATTGCCAGCATATGATCTGTGCAACCCTAGGGCACTGTCTGCCAGGATCTAACATAGGGCCTTCAAAGAAGACTTGGGAGACATTTCAGAGGTGAATGGATCTTGTTCTGGACCATTGCCTACAAGAGAACTTCAATGCAGGGGAAGAATATGCACATGAAATAGTATCACAGATTTCATCCAATACGCTGTTATTTATATAGCAACTACTGATAATCCACAGAAGGTCTCTAAGCATGGCGTACCATAGAAGATCATGTAAACAGGAACACTTGATAGACAGCTGTCCTCTTGAGCCAATAAAAAGAACAAATGCAGTTTGTTTATAAATTCTGCTAAAATGAGATCTAAATGGCATTAAAAGAAAAACTAGAAGGCCTATTTATAAACTCTGCTTCCACACTCAATAAAAGTCTGCAGGCTAAAAGTGTGAAAAGCCTTCCACCATACGGATTTGCAAAACACATGGAAAAATAAAGATGTGTGTATTTACAGAAAATATCCCAAACTCTCGGGCTGCTCTAGTGCCCAGGCAATGATCACAGTTGACAGGTTCCATGGTGTCGCTGTACAACTTGCTATGTCAAGCATCCATCTTGGCTCAAAGATTTCATACATCCCTGCATATCGTTGCTGTGATTAATTCTGTAATTCACAGGAGGAGGAAGTGCTGTGTAGACAAGGCAATAAAAGTTAGGTGGAAAGAAAACTGGTTCCAGCACTACTTCTGCAGTGCTGTGGGAAAATGTGATTCTTTACATCCATCTATTGATTGTGGTCAGCACCAAATACGTATCTCTGAACAATTACTCCAAGAAGTTTTGAAACACCACACAGTCTCACAGAGCTTCCTAATTTCTCCAGCTCAGTCACCAGATAGATCATGGTACAAAGAAGCTCTTTAAAGTTTAGGCTTTTAGTCGTGTAGTGATGCTATGAGCAAGATTATACTCTGAGTTATCCTAGAATCATAGAATCATTTATGTTGGAAGAGAACTTTAAGGTCATTGAGCCCAACCATTAGACTATCACTGCCAAGTCCACCACCAAACCATGTCTGCATCTGCGTCTCTTTTAAATCCCCCCAGGGATGGTGACTCCACCACCTCCCTGGGCAGCCTGTTCCAGTGCCTGACAACTCTTTCGGTGAAGAAATGTTTCCTAATATCCAGTCTAAACCTCCCCTGGCACAGTTTGAGGCCGTTTCCTCTTGTCCTGTCACTTGTTACTTGGGAGAAGAGACCGACCCACACCTCACTGCAACCTCCTTTCAGGCAGCTGTAGAGAGTGAGAAGGTCTTCCCTCAGCCTCCTCTTCTCCAGACTGAACACCCCCAGCTCCCTCAGCCGCTCCTCACAGCACTTGTGCTCCAGACCCTTCACCAGCTTTGTTGCCCTTCTCTGGACACGCTCCAGCACCTTAATGTCTTCCTTGGAGTGAGGGGCCCAAAACTGAACCCAGCACTTGAGGTGCAGCCTCACCAGTGCCGAGTACAGGTCATCCATGGCCGATTCCTGTATGCTTGCTCTGGAGCTCACAAAAGAGGTTAGGGTGACTTCTGTTTCAAGGGTGACCTATGCTTCCCTGTCATTTTTTTTAGAATGTATGCTTGGCGTTCTTTTAGAAGGTGGATTGACCAAATCTAAGTTAGAGACGTGACTGGGAAAAGGGGCAGAGTAGCAGAGAGGTGCCGAGAAAAAAAGATGCTGATTTACATCAAAGGATCTGGGAACTTAGAAGTGAACAGTGTCCTCAGAAGTAAAACAGTGGCCTTTTCTGTATCTGGACTGTGGAGTAATCATTGTTCCCTAAACAAGTTTACTATGGCTGCTTTTTAAAGCAGGTTTTGTTATGGTCGGTTCTTCACTTAACTGAGACATGTTAATGTTAAGATAGATGTCTTATTGGGACAGCTCTCAAAGAACCGATTTAGCCAATGTTAATGAGCAGTAATGCCCGATGCTTAATCAGGAGAGTATTATAGGAGGAAAACCAACGCAGCAGAGATGTTTATTTAACGTATGCCAAGTGATTAAGTGGTGATTAACCAAGGGTTGAAATTCTGAGCTCTGGACTTTTAATAAAGTGTCAAATAAAGATTAAAAGGAAGAAGAAAGACTAGTCAAAGAAACTCAGTAAGCTGCTATTTTATTACTGTCTTTTTATCTAGTGTAGGGGTTTTTTAAGTCCTATATGTTTGTACTCTCACATAAAATCCTGTAACAGAGATGGACATTTGGGATGCAATATTCAAATGCACTTAATGGATTTGAAAACCTGCCTGTAAACATGTTGTTTTCCATGTTACCTAACTTTGCAGTGCATTAAATAGAATCTTAACTATTTACAGTATCACTTTTAAATATACATAGATGTCTTTGTCACATCATTTGTCTTAGCTATATTAAAACTCCACTGTAGAGCCCTTAGAAGCTTCACAAACCACTGATCACATTCTGTGGATTTTATCCAGCTTGGATAACAATTACTTGGGAAAGCAGCATTACTGAAGTCAATGGGCAGAGGCATCGATGCTACTGTGCCATGAATGGGGGTCATGGATTCAAAACCTGTGGTAGCCAAACTACTTTACTGACTCCAGAGGACTTATTAACATGCAGTGAAAGCTCTCAAGGTGGTTCTACTCTCCAGAGCTAATGATTCATGCCAGGTATTATCATCATGCTTCGAGTGCTGTTCAACTGCAGTCCATCTCTGCAGATGCAAAGGGATTCATTTCTGGATAGCATCACATGGAAAGTTTTAACTCCTCTTTTGGACAGGCAGAAGTGGTAGGTACCTAAAACTGATGTGTGGGAGTAAAACTTCCCCTTCAGGAAAAATCAAGCAATGAGAAGTAATAAATTACCTTCATGTTTTTCCTGAGCCTCAGGACTGAACAACCATAGAAGCTTGAAGAACTAGGCTCCAACTACCCTTGCATTTGCTTAGTGCTCCCTATTATTGTGCAAAGGTAACAAATTACTGCTCAACAGTCCATGTTGAGCTGCTTCATGGTGCTTCCCAAGTGTTTCACTGCAAAGGGAGAGGAGGAATATTAAGCATCTTCTCCAAAGTGATGCTTCCTAGCATGGGCACTACTGCAATAAGGTGATGAGTTTACCAGAAACTTGCCGTGCCAAGTGGACTCTGAAGGGAACACCAGCTATGACTGAGGTTGTACAGTGTGTTGGATGAGAAATTAAATATTGCCTTAATGAATTGATTCTTCGTTTTGAGAATATTTCAGAAATAAAAACAAACAAAGAAACTATCAAAGAAAAAAAGCCCAGCAAAATGAAAAGAAAGAAAATAAATGGCAGCTTCATCAGCTAGAATTTAAATTATCATGGTCACTTTACCAATACTTAATATCTGCAAATAGTCTTGCTCATGTCTTCACTGCTCTTAGCGCAGCTGAGGACTGATTTTTAAAGGATTTTGATTGCCATAGTGAAAATCAACTTCAATGAAAGTGAAGGTGACTCAACACCTTTGAACATGAGACTATTATAAAGTAGTTATGTCATAGCTGACAGCACTGCCTAAGTCATTTCCCATGTAGCATTACACTGAAAATGTCCATGCACTAACCCAGTGATAGTTATATGCAGACGTATGCTTTGGCAGAGAAAGAAAAAAAAAAAAAAAAATCAATCCAGGTAGCAAATCTTTATGCTGTGTCGTTTTCTGCAAATTCAGAAAAGGCTGCACTGCAGAATTTTCCAGCGATACTTGTTAATTTTCATGAGTGTAAAGAGTGAATGACTATAAACACTCTTATCATGCAGTGAAATAGGTACTTTTTGAAGCTGTGACATGGAGTCTCTATTTATTCTACTGTATTCTTTGCTTCAGCTAGCTGAAAACAGGGTGCTTTCTCAAACACAGCAAATCTTATCTTTATTTTATTTCTTACACCAAATTTACCCCTTGGGATTGCAGAAGGGTTCAACCTACCCTCAGTTTGAAAAGTGGGGAGGTCGCCCCTGCAGCTAATGAAAAGAAATGCCACAGTGGGGCTCTGCCAGCTGTGATTCAAGCCAAGCATAAGGTTTTTGTAGCAAGACTGGTAAATGAAAAGCAGTGTTTTTCATGATCTTGAGGGTCTTCTTTCCACTTTTGACCATCCACACCTCTCTGTATGTCTTTCGTGTCACCATCTGGATTAAGCAGATTCCAACATCTGGTTACTGGAACCTGCAGAAATCACTTTTTTAATGGGTTCTTAGGTGAACTATTGACCAGTCTGCCTCTAATTCAAGATCAGATGGAAAATGGATAAACAGACATTGTCACCAAGAAAATGATAATTGCTTATCCATAAATTCTCTAAAAAAATCTTTCTCTTGTCTTAGTAGTTAGATCCACTTTTCTACCCTTTGCAACTGCAGTCCTGCAAACTTTCTTTTGATGAAAGCTTGCTCAGCTCGTCTTGACTGCTTGTCTTCTGCAGCTGGGAATATACACATAACGCTGCAGTAGAGAAGTGCTGAAATCAGAGACAACAAAAAATAAAGCTTCCTGAACATAGTAGGCATATGAAGAATGTTACCTTCACCTACTTGCATTGCTGATTCCTGTTTTCCCTCTTTTCCAGTGCGTGGCTCTCACAGGACTGTGAATTTTAACAGAAGGAACTATTGCCTTTAGAGTCTTCAGTATTCTCTCTGATCTGAATTTTGGACAGTTTGGGGGACTGTATTCCTACTCTCCCATTAGAAATAGCTTTTTGAAAAACTCTTCTGTGCTGAATTGCTTATTACATTCATGTAAATCAGTCAGAGGTGAAGCCTGTGGCCACTGGCAGAGACATACCCTTTGTTTCATCTCTGATGCCTGGACTGCGGTGTTGGGCACCATTATCAGGAGAGACTTGTTTGGATAAGCCGATGCCATAATGTAACAGTCATAGCCCATTTACAAATCCAACACAGGCAGCTTAACATAATAATGAAAAAAATCAAACATAAAATAATGGGAAAATATGTGTATTGTTTGCTCTGTTTAACATCATAAAAAAGGTGCACACTTGGGATGTTTATGCCCCAGATTGTTATTTTCTGATAATGTACCTGGTTAAAGTAAAGTTTTCCCACTGGATGCATATATAAAGCTTAGATAAGAACAATTCACAAAATCCTATTATGGTGTTGCTGTACACAAACACATTTTCGGATGCTTCAGATAATATCAAGTACATATATACAAGAGGAAAAGGTATTTCTAGGAATATCATTATTGGTGGCATATCTGTTTAAGTTTCCATATGCATTGGTGGCTCTTTCTTTGAGGCAGACACTAAAAACTTCAAAAAAATATATTTGAGTTTTTGAAATGACAGTCTTTTTTAAACAAACAAAGAAAAATGAATTTTTAGCATTCTTCCTCCCCACTAACTGTGATGATTCATTCTTTCTCCCCAGAAACAAAATCATCACCTTTAGCTCTCCATAATGCTCTATTCCTTTGAGAATACACTTAATTCCATCCAACAAGAGGAAGGCATGAAATTTTTGTATTGTCAGGAAACATAAAATTTAAGTATTTTTTTTCTTTTAATAGATATTTAAATAAGTAAAATGTCTAGATCTTACACTCCGGGAGACACTGTTTAATTACTGTTGCACCACGCTGAAGGATTCTTCCATTTCCTTACTCAGTGCTGGGGAAACCTGAGTAAGGCTGTGTTGTTGAACCACTACTTCTGTGTTACTACAGGCCTGCACTACAATGTCTGTATCCACCATGGGCTTCTTTCATGATCCCATATGAACAGTCTAAACCTTCTTTGTTATCAAGACGTAGGGGTAGTCTAGAAGAAATTTCTGGGTTTGCCTATGGTTTCCATTTGGCAAGTAATTTCTCTCCTTATCTTTTTGTTTCCCTGGCTGTACCTAATGAATTTGAAACCAGTACTAAAGGGCACTGAGATATGCAAACCTACAGCAGAATGCTAGAGGGGGAGTGCGATCACTGATGATCCTTGAATACCTATAGATAGCATTGGAACATATTCTTAGCAGAATTGACTCTGGGTGGTTAATAGTTTGCTGGGAAATTTTAAGATAGCTTTGTAATTGTTTTAAATCTCCTATGTTTAAAATAGCTTTAAAAGTATCTGGGTGTGTATTTTACTAAAATATTCAGGCTATTCAAATATTCCAGCTAATTAAAAATAGTCCACACTGGTCCTATTTCTTTCATCCAAGAATCGGTTGTATATGTTACAGGAGATAATACCATGGGCTATAGAGCAGCCAGTATTATATGAAGTCTAAAAATCAGCTTTTATAATGATAACATTTTAACTTTCACTGACTTCAGCTATACTTGGCAATATATTTATAAACATTGAATATTTTATAGCACTTATGGAAGAAAACACTTTCAATAAGAAAATCATTAACATCTTTTTTTGTAGATTTAAACCAGAGCTTAAACTAGGAATGATATAAGTATTACATTTTGTGCTTTGTATAGAGTATTTTTTAAGAGCCTGTAATTGGAAAGTTGTAAATGCAGTGCAGTTGTAAAGCTAGGAACCATTTGGTCAAGAATCAAGCAACTAACATGAATGTCTCCTCAAAGAACAAGACTCCTTGTACTAGACATCCAGCTGGTATAGACATTACCATAATCTCACAAAAACAGATTTTATAAAATATGCTTTAGAAAGAATCTTGACTTTCAGAAATGTAAAGAGCAAAGAGGAATGTAGGGGTATGTTAACAGAATATATCATAAACAGCTCTCATTCCATACTCTAAAAAAAACTTGTTGAAATCAAATCAAAACTTCCTGATGATTTCTTATTGAATGCTTTTTCTTCTAAAAGTGCTCTAAGCTTTTGAACCTGAAGAAACATGTATTTACAGCTCGAAAAGGCTCTAGAGGAGAAGGTGATTACTTCTGTACTACTTGTGTTTTCTCTTAACCTTATAGATGCTTTTTGTTTTGATCTCCTGATAACCATGAAATAGTAAAATTCTTTTGAGATATCTATCTGTAAATATTAGATTTTAGTTTGTACATGATATGAGCCTAACCTGTAGCAATAACTGAGGCAGTCATCGTAAAATAAAAATGTGATTCATTTTACCACATTTTACTACCTAGCAGAAAGAAGTCTAATCTAAACTAGCCTCATAGGCTCCCCCTGTAGTGAGTACAGGAATACTGATGCTTTCATCCCTTATGATGTTTGTCATTTAAGATGTGTGGCATATAAAATGAAACCAACCAAACCACAATCTTCTTCAAGTACCTGTCTGACAAAGGGGAAATCTCAATTGACCTGTTCGAGTGAGATGCAAAATTTACACAGCTGAAGGCAAGTGAGATGAACCTTCCAGCAAGTCAATAGGGAAAGGTTGATATCTTCATTGGGTTCTTTCTAAGAGTAGGTTGTTACCAGCTATCTTAAATACCTAAACTTACATAAACATTATCTTTCTTTGACAGCCTTCAAAGGATGATTTCTTTCTCGTAAATAGATAAATGAGAGAATGTTCAGTGTGTTGCTTCAGGAAGCAAACAAATCGTAGAATTGTAGAATAATTTGGTTTGGAAGGGACCTTTAAAGGTCATCTAGTCCAACCCCCCTGCAATGAGCAGGGACATCTTCAACCTAAAAACATGTAGGGTTCAGTTGCTTCACCTTTACTTATGAGGCTTACAGAAGCCTTGTCTGGCCTCATGGACAAAAATGGACTGTAATTGTGTAACCAGTTTGACTGTTTTTTAACAGGAAACCTTTGAAATATAAGACCATATACTGTTATACAGTGTACAGAATATCAAATGAAGACTTCAGTAAGACCATATATTTGTTGTTTAGCACTGGATGTACTAATTAAGGTATATCTATGCTAAAGATTAGGCTGATGAGAGCTTGTTACGCCCATTGTCAAGGTATAGCAGAAGTGTGTTGCAAAGTTGCACAACTGAACAAAATTTAACATTCCTTCTCAGTACTGTTTATTCATTTAGGCTTAGTGTTTTTAACCAAATTCTTACATGTTCTGATCAACTTAGCAGAAAAGTTGAACCATTCTTCTTGCTTACAAATTATGCTACAGCTATAGCGTTTCTTACCAGTTGAAAAAAAAAGGGGAAAAAAAAAAAAAAAAAAAAAAGAAGCTGAAGATTTTGCACACAGGTTGCTAAGGAAAACAGCAATGATCTTTTTCCTAGTCATTCAATTTTGAAAGCCCTCTTAAAGACCAACTCTTATAAAGACTCTTCTGAGAAGCAGAAGACTGTTCCCTTACTCTTTTATAAAAGAGAAGTTCACTGCAATTTACTTGAAACAGAATTTCAGCTTGTATGAAGCCTTATGAAACTAAATGGCCCAAATAAATGCAAAAAGTTAAAACCTTGCCTTGAAAGGAACTCTGAGTCATCCTTACCAGCTACACATACATACAAAAGCCAGTTAGAAGAGTACTACACATGCATTAAATTGACTGCATCGTCCTGAGCTACATTTCTAAGGCTGTGGAGGTGTTAAGGAGTGGATGAGATGAGCTAATTTTGAATCCAGCCAAGCCTGAAAGAGATACACATTTTTCCTTGCCTAAAGTAAGAGAAAAGGTTATAAAACCCTCTGAAATAAAGAGGCAGCTCTCCTTCTGCTCAGCTTTATAGTATGGCCAACAACTCTTCCAGTTCACTCCTGGGAGTTTGCAGCAACCAGAGGCCTTGAAGAGGGACTGAGAACACAAGACAGTTCAACTCAACATAAACCAGCAGTATTCAATAACTCAGCATTATTCCTACCATGTGATGACATCACTGAGATGACAGAAGAGGTGATGTGCAGCTGGGAAGCTTTGCCACAGAACTTAATTCAAATGCCCTTTGAACAATTTTACCAGGGTGTTGAAATGCTATTGTCATGTAAATGGATGAGGGCTTCTACTCTTGAATGCCAGCTTTTTTAGAATATATATTCCTGGAGAGGACACTGAAGCTAAAATTTGGTAAACAAAGATAAGTAATGGGATTTAATACAGATTTAAGGTTCTTGATATTCATTGATTTGCCTGTCTCAAGACAGCTGCTTGACTGGCTTCTTTTGATTAACTGACTTAAAGGCTTTCTTTAGTTTCATAGGATTTACTTAAGATTAGTCACATTTGCCCACTTACAAATTGCTTAGGTTTTCCATGATATACCAAATAGGATTCACCAACCCTTTAATGAATTTTGCCCATCTATAAATTATTTAAATTAGCTGTAATACAGTATTACTTGTCTGCTACTAATTTTGATAATAGAGTACTTTGTTCCCTCAAGAGTCTGGAGAATTGACTCTCCAAAGTGTAATATCTTTCAAAAACCCTTTATAGAAAAATATGCAGGAGACAGCAGTAATCACTGTTTGTGTACTGTTTTGCTTTCACTTTAGGTTCCCTTTTCTGAGAATAAAAAGTTCATAGCAAAGAATTGTCCATTTATTCTTTTTTTTTTTTTTTTTTTTTTTTTTTCCCTTTAATTATAACATGACAAAGAACCCAGTTCAAGAGACTAAATGAAAGGAATCAACCTTGATTCACCATCCAGAGACAGATACTAAGATTTAGTTTCTACCTTTTCTAATTTCTTCAGATTATAAATAGCCTGCAAGTTTCTAAATAAAATGATATGGCACTCAGTAACTTGAAATACCTCCTTCTAGTCTCACAATATTATTAGCAATCAAGAGCACTTCATGGTCATCTTTAATTTGATTATTAGTGCTTGTTCTTTTTATCAGGAATTTCTTTTCAGTTTGAGAAAAAGGGAACTGCAAACCAGTGTGTTTGAGACAATATCAAGCAAATTAGAAGAAACTGTAATCAAGAACAGAACTGGCAGACAAGTAGATGGATATAATGTAATGTGAAAGAGGCAACACAACTTTTATAGGAGGTAGTTATCCCTTACAAAATTTATTAGACTGCTTTCAAAGAGTCAGCAAGCATATGGCTAAAAGCACACATGGATTTTGAAAAGTCCCTTACCAAAGGCTTGTAAAGAAACTAGGGTATTGCAGAAGGAAATAGGAAAGATTTTTCTTGGGTTAATAACTGCTTAAAGAAGTAGATGTGAAGTGTAGGAATAAACGGTCAGTTTTCTTATTGGAGGGAGGCGACCAAGGGAGTCCCATGGGGATCCTTTCTGTTGCAGCGGAGACAAAATCTGCTGATGGCACTGAGGTAGTCAGGGTAATAAAAATAAATCTGACAGCCAGGAGCAGAGATCTCATGATGCTGAATGATCGGGCAACAAAATGGCAGGTGATATTCAATGCTGATAAATGCAAAGTAATGAAAAAAGGGGAGAAAAACCCTAACTATATTGCGCTAGGCTGTCATCTCTCAGGAAAGTGATCTGGGAAGCACAGCAGAAAGTACCACCAAAACATCAGCATACTACACAGCAGAGGTAAAAAAAAAAAAAAAGAGTAAATAAAAAGAAAACACCATTATGCCATTATCGAAAGTACACTTATGTTCTCAGTCCTGTGTACATTTCTGTCTCCTCTCCACTCCAGGCT
>KL271486.1:0-16283 GCA_000699545.1 Podiceps cristatus | reverse complement strand
GGAAAGAGAAAGGCAACTAGAAATGGTAAGAACTGTAACAGAACTTCTGTTTTTCTGCCTTCTGATAAGGCAGTCATAGTACAGATGTACTACTATATATAGATGGGAGACACCAGTTGACTGGAGATTAGCAAATCTACAAGAAGGGCCAGAAGGAGGATCTGGAGAACTACAGGCCTGTCAGTCTGACCTCGGTGCCAGGGAAGGTTATGAAGTAGGTCATCTCAAGTGCCATTACATAGTACATACAGGACAACCAGGCAATCAGCCCCAGTCAGCATGGGTTTATAAAGGCAGGTCCTGCCTGACCAAGCTGATTTCCTTCTATGACAAGGTGGCCACTTAGTGTATGAGGGAAAGGCTGTGGATGTTTTCTACCTGGACTTTAGTAAAGCCTTTGACACCATTTCCCACAGTATTCTCCTGGAGAAACTGGCTGCTCTTGGCTTGGAAAGGTGTACTCCTCGCTGGGTAAAAAACTGTCTGGATGGCTGGGTCTAAAGGGTTGTGGTTAAATATGGCTGGCGACTGTCACAAGTGGTGTTCCCCAGAGGCTGGTATTGGGGCCAGTTCTATTTAATATATCAATGATCTGGACAAGGTGATTGAGTGCACCCTCAATAAGTTTGCAGACAACACCAAGTTGGGCATGAGTGTTGATCTGCTGGAGGGTAGGAAGGCTCTGCAGAGGGATCTGGACAGGCTGGATTGAGGGACTAAGGTCAATTGCATGAGATTCAACAAGGCCAAGTACCGGGTCCTGCAGGTGGTTCACAACAATCCCAGGCAATGCCACAGGCTTGGGGAGGAGCAGTTGGGAAGCTGCCCAGCGGGAAAGAACATGGGGGAGATGGTCAACAGCCGGCTGAACACGAGCCAGCAGTGTGCCCAGGTGGCCAAGGGGGCCAACGGCATCCTGGCATGTGTCAGAAATAATGTGGCCAGCAGGATCAGGGAAGTGATTGTCCCCCTGTACTTGGCACTGGTGAGGTTTTGGGCCCCTCACTACAAGAAAGACATTGAGGTGCTGGAGTGTGTCCAGAGAAGGGCAGCGAAGCTGGTGAAAGGTCTGGAGAACAAGTGCTGTGAGGAGCAGCTGAGGGAACTGGGGTTCTTTAGTCTGGAGAAAAGGAAGCTCTCTACATGCTCTCTACAACTGCCTGAAAAGATGTTGTAACAAGATGGGGGTCAGTCTCTTCTCCCAAGTAACAAGTGACAAGAGGAAATGGCCTCAAATTATTCCAGGGGAGATTTAGATCGGATGTTAGGAAACATTTCTTCATCAAAAGGTTTGTCAGGCACTGGCACAGGTTGCCCAGTGGGGTGGTGGAGTCACCATCCCTGTAGGTATTTAAAAGATGTGTAGATGCGGTGGACTTGGCAGTGCTAGGTTAACGATTGGACTTGATGATCGTAAGCGCCTTTTCCAATCTAAATGATTCTATGATTCTATGAAAACTGTGAGTGACATGGAGAATGGAAAATGGGCATGAATTCTCAGAGTTTCTCACATATTGGACCTAGAGGGCAAGAAATTATATGATCAGGAGAGAGATTCAAACCTTTAATAAGCATCAGAAATACAATTTAGTTGAACAGTTACTAGAGACTATAGCAGTGTCTGCAGAGCACTTGTGTGCATTTAACGCATGCAAACACACATGTACCTGTCTATATAAAGCACGATGGTGGCATTCCTTTTCTGCACAAACATTCATAATACATACATAATATCTGTCTATTGAAATGCACACATGCTGGGTGTCTCTGTTTATACATCCATATATTCATCTTGGGGTTACCAAGGAGAGATTCAGTTCCTAACTTCAGCAGTCCTCTGAGGTACTTAAAGCAAGGGTTTCTCTGGATAGAGCACTCTAGCTTCTGATAGTCGGAGAAAAGGACTTTTCTTTTTTTTTCTTCTTCAGTTTTGAGTGACACACAGGAGAAAGATGCAATGAGCCAGGCTTCAATCTCCCTTCCCCCAAACAAACCCAGAGCAGACAGACCAAGGCCATCCACATCAGCAGCCGAACCGAGAGCAGACCCTTGCCATATGAAGTTTGATGAGAGCTTCCCACCACAGAGCTTCTGGAATAAGAGATTGCAGTTATATGATTTAAACTCTGAAAGTTTCTGACATTTAATATCAGTAATTAAGAGTTCAGATTGGTGGCTAAATCAATAACCCCTTGCAGTTATTGATCAGAAACTGCCACCCTGCCAATCACGGAGCACAGCTGACCTTATGAAAGCTGATCTCTGCTTCTGGCGCTGTCCTTGTACCACCTCTTTATGGCCTATGTGCCTCAGAAGTGCTTAAAAAGATGTGCAGATGCTGTCGTCAAGATCCACTCTGACAGGGGGCTGCCAGGATGCTCAGCAGCGGCTGGCTGCTGCAGCTCGCTCGGGTACAGAAAAATCTTCAAAGGCCTGAAAGGCAGGACCACTGGAGAGGCACTCCTTCCCCCACGGACCGACCCGCCTCTCAATCTGCCACCTCTCCGCTGCCAACCCGGAGCAGCTGTCCCCTCTCCCCAGACTGAGACAACACGATCCTTTCTCTCCCACGTGTAAACATGAAAGTGCTTGAAGCACCCTTTGCAGCCCAGAAAACTTCACGCACTGTAGGATGCAACCTCTCTGCCATCCTTCCATGCCAGTCACCTCTAGGGAAGCATCACTGGGTGCCACAGGACGGCACCATGTTACGACCTGTGGATGGGAGGCACTTTCCAGGGTGTGAAAAAAGCACTTAGCTGGAGAAACCATCCACTGAAAAGTTCAGCTGAGAACCAGGGTAATTTTTTTTCACCCATGGATCTCTAATGGCTTCCATAAGCAAGGTTTTAGATTTTACCTCCCATCTGAAGTGCAGGAGTAGCAGTAAAGTTATTATCTGGCAGCAGTTAAAAAATTAATACACTACTATTACTACTAATAATCAATAATAATAAAATATCAATCCATCAATGGAGTGTCATAATATAATATTTTATAAAAGCAGTCTTCTTTCCAATAAAAATATTGAATTTTCATTCACCACGAATAATTTTCTGGAATAACTACCCCCCAACACTATTATATCAAGAAACATAAATATATTAATTCACAAATCTTTCTCTTGGACTGTGTCTACCATGGTTAACTGTGTTCAGAGAGTCTTTTACCTTAATATCTCCTCTCTTATCATGTAGAAGCTCTAAGGTGCTAGAGGAAATGTAGTGCAACTGATCGATTGAACCAATGAAGGAGAATGAACACATGAAGCATCCCTCAAATCTGTGAAACATGTGACTCACATGAAGCACCCAGGGGACATTCTGAATCAAAATGTTTCAAATCTTTATTTTTAAAAAGTTGCAAAATACTTTTGCAGAAAAACACCCTAACAAAGCAAAACCATAAACCCCAGCATATAACCTGCTTTTCTCAGCAGCTTCAGTAGTAGCAAAGGGGTCCTGCCTTCTCTGCCATTTCTTTCACCTATCAAATGGGTCCCAGTCGATCAGTGGGGTGTTTTAAAAGATTCACGAGCCAGTGTTCAGACTCTTCCCACTACTAAATAGTTAGCTTTGTCTTCTCTGCCTTGTGTTATGCTCATGAGTGACATGTGACAGTGTTTCACATCCTCCTTCACACAATGTTTCTCTACAGCCTGGTTTAATATCTGGCCCTGTAGGAGAATTAATAGTTACTTAACTTTTTGGACTAACAATGGGTAAGTATTTTTAGACTTGAAGATATCTATAGATGTGGATTTTATTCTTTAGAGATATTAATGTCACATAAGGGCTTAGATGCTAAAAGAAATTTTGATTAAACTTTAAATTAAGAAATATCTGCAGAAGCAGGTGTCTGTGGAAAGCAGGAGAGGAAGGCACTCACAAGGAACACTAGTTGTGTTCTCTTTCCTCAAGACAGATTACCTCTGAGCTGAACCTTCTGAGATGGGAAAGGACACAGTGCACTTCCTTCAGCAGGGAGCTGGGAGCAACAGAAGCTGGAGGATGCTGTAAATCTGTTCAATCAGCCAATGAAAATTAGCTCTGCTGATGTACAGACCAGGTTGAGATTGTTACTGGCTGAGTGCAGCGAGACTTGCTATGGATGAGGAAAAGTCGCTGTGTTTGTCTCCACTGTAAGCTGCCCAATTAAGCACGGTCATTATGTTTATCTTAATTCATCACTACGCTTCACCTTCCCTTGACAGAGAGTGTGATAGGCAGCAGAAGCACCTATCAGAGAGGACTGGCTGATAATGGTTTGAAAGCCTATTTCATAGGAAGCATCTTGCTGGCGTCTTCTTAGACTATATGGCTTTTAAAGCTCCCTTCCAACCCAAACCATTTTATGATTCTGTGATCTTACCAGTCTAAACCAGAACCTCGATGATCATTTTCAGCTACAGGCAGGTTAGCAAGCACTGTCAAGATGGGGAAAATGAAATGTAAGTTCTCACTCAACTAAAGGCTGTTTCACTGTAACACATTTTAAGTAAGAGAAAGGCTGAACTTACACTCAAGACTTGAGACCTGGGCGTAGCCAGCCAAACATAATGATTTTGCCATTTCTGTGTACCATAATATGCAAATACTAAGATAAAATCCCTGCCACACAGTAACTGAATAAATGGGGACAGAGACTACAAAGTAAGGTTTCCATTTTTCCCAATGATTTTCTCAGTCCCTATGGTACTGAATATTTCCACCATGGACGCCAGGCATCCCACCTATCTTTAATTACTCTATTCTAGTACAGGCTTTGGGGAAAGAAAAGAAATTGCTTCAAATCACTTCAAAAAGACTGAGGATTGAAAAGTTAGTCACTATATTCCTGTGTGAACACTTTCTTTTCTGAACTTCTGGATAAAAGATGCCTTTCTCTAGCATGAGAATTTGTCAAATGCTTTGAGGATGTCTATTGAACGTGACTTAGATGTGAAACACTCAGCTGTTTGGTATCCCCAGGACCTAGGCATTTTGGGCCAGGTCTAGGAACACATGTAGACATCCAGTGACCCTTTGTATTAGCAAACTAGATCCTTCCAAGAGCTCCAAGATCTCCAGGACTGAGAGAAGAGTTTCCAAAGTTAAATGTTTTCTCTTTTCTGCCAAAAAGGGCAACAGCTGCTAACGTCGCCTGTGTTTGTTACACTCCTTTTTGTGCAGTGACCCATCTGGGTCCAGGGGTGGACATTTCCTTCACTGAGCTTGCCTGGGGATAAGGGTGCTTTTGTCTTGGGGGGTAGCTGAGGGCTTGAGTCCACTCTGGATGAAGAAAACATGGTGTCTCCCACTGCCCTTGTGAATTCACCAAACAAAAAGTTTTTCCTCACATACTTCACAAAAATTGTCATCAAACAAGGAAACAGTTTGCACAAGAAAGATGGTGTGGAGTCATGCTTTTTTGGTTGCAGTTTTGGAATTAGACTCGTAAGTTCCTTCTAAGTCCTATGGGACATTCCCAGACCCGTTACTAGTGCTGGCTGTTTACTTCCTTAGAAATGTACTGGCCCACAATGATATCCACGTGGTTTGGTAAGGGCTCTCAACCAAGCCATGCCATTTGCATGGTTTCCCTTACAAATAAACTAGAAAGGATTCTCAAACAGGAGGAGCTTTCACCAAACCTCACTGAAACAGGAGGAAAGACTCAGGATCCAAAGGATGATCCAGACTGCGAGGGAGGCATAAATGCTTGTTGTCCATGCTAAACCTTCCGCTGTTGTCTGCTCCTTGTTGCCATTACCTGTGATAAAGAAATGTAGCCAGCATGTGTATGCCTTTACTTACGCTGTGAATATACCTTAATTTTTTTGTGCAAACACACCCTCAGCTGTTCTGCTCCTCAGCACCCCATCTGCAGAGATGGAGATGACAACACTTTCCCATCTCAGAGAGCCTGATAGTGGAAGCCTTCGTGATTTCAACAGATGGTACCTTGGAATTTAGGGGAGGAAATCAGCTGGTAATCTGGATTTAGAGAGCTACACACACTTCATTTCATGCATCACATTGGGACAAACCTCCTGGTGCCTGTTCCTCAGGTTGGGAGCTTGCCCAGGGGAGGGCTGTGTAGATACTTCATTTCACACAGTGAGTGGCTATTTCAATTTTATCCCCTTTCCTGCACAGGGACAAACGCTTAATTTTATAAATAATGGCAGATTGCATCTAAGACAAGACAATTTAGATATAGGTAGATTCTGGCTGATGTTTAAGAACTGTAATAAATAATCTCCTCCTCACTCACGCCTCTCCCAGAAATCTACATATCTTTGTGCATATTTTATAACAAACCCTAATAAAGAAATAATCCAAAATGGCACTTGTAAAAAAAAAAAAAAAAGAATAACCCCAAAATGTAAGTTATTGAAATATGAGTGCAATATAGAAAAGATAGCAGTGCTGATATTAATGACCTATCTGTCTCCTGGTGCACTTAAAAAAGTCTCTCAAATATTTTATTCTATTTTTTATTAGAAACAGTATCATTGGTTCTAAAAGGTCTTGCTAGGAAGGGCAAGGAGAAAGATCTGACTTTTTAAAAGCCAAATTCAGCTAGATTTTTTTTTTCCCCTTACTTAAAAAAAGAGATTTTTCATAAACATTTTTTTCCCTCTGGCTGGAATATTAGGACAGTATATTAAATTCCCGCCCCCAATTCCAGAAAAGGAAGACCCAGCTACATTTACATAATAATGTCCCTACTGTGCCTTTGACAGATGGGTTTCATCGACACAAACATACTGTTAGGGGCTTAGCAATAGATTAAAAAAACAACAACAATACAGTGTAACATAATAAAAGTGTATTGTAATGTACATCATAACTTTTGGCCAAGGTTAAATATCCAGTTGGTGTATGAAAGTCGTATTCCATTAGACAAAATAGATGTCATGCTGCAAAGCATTAAAGATGAGTTGACTGAGCCATTTGTTTTTATTTATATTACATTATATTTTCCTTGATTCTATTTATGCAGTGGGTAAATAAAAAAAAAGAAATCCTTCAGTCCCCCTTACTCACCTACACCGCTGCACCACAATGTTATTGACAGCGAGTGTTTTATTGACGGCGAGTGTTTCCACGTCAGGCTACCCACGGTGCAGGGTGCTGTACAAAGACGCGAGACCCACCTGCTGTAGTTGCAGCAGGTCCATGCCAATACACCTGAGCTCTTACACGGTTAGCAAGCCAGCCACAGCAGAACTGAGTCTGCTGAGCAACACCTGAGAGTGCCAGTACAGCAATGTCCATACTGCCCCAGTCATCTCTGCACCGAGAGGTGGCTCCTGCTCTGCTCTGCTCATAATTTCAGAGGCCAGAGGGGAGTCCATGCTGCAACTCACTAGCTGAGCTGCCATGAGACCCCAGCCGTCCTCACTCTGCCTACCCTAAGCCTCACAGAATAAACTGCTTTGTAATATAGGGTCTCTTGGAAGGGATATCCAGGTGAATTTATCAGAGTGGGATGTGTAGTCCTACCCCAGGAGTACCCTCCATTGCAGTGTTCACTCTGGGTCAATTTACAAGTGGGTGCTGTGCACTGTCCCCTCCACACGAGACCTTTGCAGCTGCCTCCAGTCCTCAGGAGATTCTCCAAAAGCCTCTGAAGAGAAAAAAAGAGAAGCATGTGTCTTATTTTTATTGTTGTTGGTTCTTTCCCCTTTCCTCCCCACTCCAAGCTCCAGCAAATTTGTGCCTTTCTTTAGTAATGTCTTTGTGCAGCTTCACGATAAAAGTCATCCACCAAAGAGACAGAGCAGTTTTCTCTGCATGTCTCCCTGAAAGGTACTCTTGGTTGTGAGAGCTTCACAGCCTCTCTTTAATGTCAAGTTATATGGTTTTGGGGGCTTTCCCAACTCCATCAATCCCCCTGATGGCACAGACACTTTGAGTGGAGTGGTGAGGACAGAGCTGATAAACTGCAGCCTCCTCCAGTACTGGACTCTGTCCAAAGAGACAATAATGTTCTCCCCAGAAAGCGGTTTATGCTCTGTATAAAAACATTTTCCCACCAGGAGGTGGTAGCCAAGACGCACATGGGGACAGGTCCCACCAGGCATCAGGTGAGGCTGACCTGGCTGGTGACTCCATCCTTGCTGTAGCAACCTGAGCTGAGGCAATGGCCTCCTCCCGCTGTTCCTCCCGCTGTCATGACAACACGCAGCCAGAGGGTCTCATCCTGCCTTGGAGAAGCTGTCCTGATGCCCGATGCAGCCCAAAACCGTAGGAAGAGCTGTAGTGGAAGTCACTGAGAGAAGCCGTTCACTAGAGAGGAAGGATGAAGGGAAGGAGCTGCAACATCTAACGATTCGGAAGCGAATGGTTAAATAGGGAGTGGGTGCCACTGTTCCCTGTTTCCATCAGCATTTGCTCATTGGGCTAAATACACTGTGGCACAGGTAAAGGGAGTTCTCTGAGAAGGAGCTCACAACCAAAGGGAACAGACTTGTGCTAGAAGAAAGGAATGGATTTACCTGCTTCACGTGGAGGCGGCAGAGATGGACTCAGCACCACTCTCCTGTTTAAACTTTACGTCTGCAGAAGAGCGAGGAAATGATCCATCCAGATTATCTGTAAGGCACAAGTCTGTTCTGGCTTTTATTCCACTTCCTATGAACTCCAGAAATGAACCCGGGATAGTAAGATGTTAAGTACTATCTGGGCAGGCTGATGTTCCTCTTTCCTCTGTTGGTCATGACAGACAGAGACTGTAGGACCCTGTCCAGTAGAAATCATTGGGATGGATATGCACACAATGAGGTAGAGGCAGTTTGTTTTATTTTCCCTTCTTTACCCTGTGTTATAAAGTAACATATAGCACCAGGGCCACGTCAGAAACACAACAACTTGATTTACTTCCCATTCTGGAAAGAGGCCCTTTTCTTGACATCACATTGCTAAATTTGACATCTGATATTCAAAACCAAGCACACATACACACAGAACTGCATTTTGCAACGGGCTAACATAGCACTAATCCAAATTACTCTTCATTTATGAGTAGAAGTATATTACATACACCAGAAGGAAGGGATTTTTTGTTTTTATTTCTTAATCACATTCTGAAGAGGTCATATACGAAACACAGCTGCAAGAATTTTTTTTTTTCTGTTTATCAGCCTTCCTCCTCATTTATTCTTATAAGATTATACAGCTATCTGCTTTTAATTTCCTATTTAATGCATTATCTCCAACTTGTAAATAAATATTTTTTTTTCTAGTTCAAGTCAAGTCTTAGTCTCCAATTAATGAGGAAAATGCATTGAACACCAATGCCCTGCTCTAGGATTGTTGATAAAGTGAAATCTAATTATATTCTGGTCTTTGCACTTGCTGAAGATGTTTAGAACTTGTTTATACTCAGAGTCTTGATGCAAGGTAAACCAACACATTATGTGTGTGTTTTGAGAACCTGCATCAGCTTTCGCCACCTGAAGAACGTGTTAGTGGTATAGCATCTGTCTGCACAGGGCTGCAAATGGGGAAGCAGAGGAAGGAGACCATTTTTGTGATGTGTTCAGTTTAATCAGGGAAAACTAAGTCCAGTCATCTCAGGATAGAAATGCTTGCAAAACTTCCAAATAAATCTACTTCCAGAAAAGATCTGTGACACTGGGATAAACACCAGGGAAGGATCCAGCCATTCTGATTAATGCATAGCTCAAACTTGTAGGTAAATCCCTGACAGAGTTACAAGTAGTTCTTCTTTCCAACAGGAGATGGAAAGAAATTCAGCAATGTCTAAGAAGTCTCACTGTTTCCCCAGAAAAGAAAACAGCTTTTGTTTCAGTATCTAAACTCTGATGTGCAGTGGGGAAAAAGAGAGTCATCCATGCAGATAAGAAGATCCTCAGATGCTGCTTCAGGGCTAACTCAATTGCTTTCCTCCTGTGTTTGCTAAAATTGGTACCTCCTGTGCAAAAGCCATGATAAACAAATAGCGGTATCATTCCAAATGCACTGTCATCATCATCATCATCACAGGCCTCCTCCTGGCCACTACAAGATGAAGGCCTGACCTTAAAAATGGCACCCCTGGCTCGGACCAAATGTGACCATTTTTGTCCCTGCCATCTGTCTATTCATCTTGGTGACAGGCAGCCCTGGCTCTGCTCACTGCCCATCCACTATGAATAGATGAGTGCCTGCAAATGAGCTTCACTTAAACAGAAAGAGTTGATACCAGCCTCAGGAAAGTATTTTGCACATCACAGTAGGAAAGGGCCATTGCTTTTGTTCAGATTTGGGTTTTATTTCTCGCTGTGTTTATAAGAAAGGAAATTTTCTTCCTTGGGGGTAATGCAGAAGTGAGTTCATTGTTTGTATGGGTAGATAGATAAGTGACAATAGAAAGGTTTCAGATATGTGGTTTTGGGGCAAGAATTGGAGATACCAGTGAGAAGAGCAAATGAGTATTTTTTCTGCAGTAAATACTCAGAAGTGAGACCATAGGGAAGGTAAGAAGTCTCCAAAAGGCATTTGGGATTTATTTGGAAAATCATCTGATTAAACCATGTTCCTCATGCAGCCAGTAAAAACACTGAGATTTCTTCTCCAAAAAAATCTTACCTCCTGGGAATTAATGAAAATTTAGAGACTATCAATCAGAGAGAGGGAGGAAAGAAGGACCAGTGATCAAGATGTAAAAATATTTGAATTAATATCTCTGTTCTGCCATAAGCAGCTTCTATAAATCAGGGCAAAATAACTCAATGTTTCTACACCAAAGTTTCACAGGTAGAGATCTGTGAAATGGATGTAACAACACTTATTTACCTTTCCAGAACTTGGGAAGGTCACACAAATGGGAAGAATCTAATATAAGGGCATCACTTGCCTATTGACATCATCATTGTATTATGCTGCGTCACTTTAATAATAGAGTGTTCTGTTCAGGCCCCAGATTTCACCATAAGCTCACACTGGTTTCTAGTTCTACCAAGACTGCAGCTGGGCATAATGTGTTGTTTGACCATGCCTTATTGATCCTGTAAGTCTCTTCTGTCCCTGATGCACAGAGCAGTGCTGTGGTTGTCTTCCCTGGAAAATGTATCTGATGGAGGAGACAGGAAAAAAAGGCAGGTGTTAGACAAGATGCAGACAACATATTTTGGGAGGCGTATGAGGCAACCAGGAGAAAAATATTAGTGGGACAGGAATGAAGGAGGAGAGAAGGTGGCATTGCAGAGAGTAGACTGGAGGACTGACAAAGCGAGCTGAGGATCCTGGGCGGGAGCGGGGAGGATGGCTCAGACAAGAGTGTCATTGTGTGCTGCTTGGCTGCTTCTCCAGATGGAGACTTTTGAGGCCAGGTGTCACTGACAGTTTGCCCATAAGTGGTGTGCCAGCATCTGAGATATTTATTAGGTCGGCAATATTAATCCCTCACTTACACAAGCACTTAAGTTTGCTGACAATTGTTTAAAAGTCATTAATAACATTTAACAGTGGTAAGATGATCAGCTTTTTGTTTTGCCTCTAAGCATCACTAATGTAGGGGACAAAACCAAAGGAATACAAAGCAGGCATCACATTGGTACAAAAATATTGGCATTTTGCTTTCAGTGTGATTATTATTATTTCGGCAATGACTGTGTCTAGACAGCTTAGATGAGACCAGGGTCCATTGGTGTTCAGTATGGAACAAAACAGACTGCCTGGAAGAGCTGGTCCTATAAATGGGCAGGGCAAAGGAAAGGTGGGAGGAGAAAAAAGAAATGTAGAGAAGAGATTTGTTCCAGGAGGCACAGCAGGTCTCTGGCCAAGAGAGGAACAATATTCAAATCTCCTGATTACTAAACTGATATTTAATCTACTTCCACAGACTTCTGGCATTGGGCTGTAGCATGACTGCTAGCGTACCAGGAAGAAATCTGGACTGCGTTATGGGATGAAGATGTACTTCCTCGACTGCGTTGTGAAGCCTAATGCAGACACTTGGTCAGATCACTTCTTTTCTTCAGGCTCTTCTGGTGGAGGGTAAGTTTGGATGGTCATCATGTGAGAGGGAAGAACTGGGAAAAATTACATGCTTTATATGAAAATACAGGGCACAAGAAGGACCTGAGATATCTGATTAAAATGAGAAGACAGATCCTGTAGCCCTGGACAGTTCCCATGAAAAGTGTTATTTCACTGGTCCAGTCTGGTTGTACTTTAACAAGGTGAGATACCAGTTCTTGTCAGAATTTGAAATGATCATCTTCCTTTTTGAAGAATGTTAATGTTGCCCACGACTAATCAGAGCCACAGTGTGCAGCATCTGGGGCCTTTATTGGGCAGCTGGATTGTCACAGAAAACATGACATTATCTTAGAAACAGCTCAAATTCATGTGCACAGCTGTCATTCATCCAGCTGAGAGACTTTCCCAGGTGAACACTCTTTTGGAGCTTCTGTTCTTCAGGAAGTGAAGCTCTCCCCTTCCTTTGCCCAGATCTCATCATGAGACCGTTCCCATCACAATATGGCCAAGGGATCTTTCATGTAGCAGTAGTCAGGGGGGACAGAACTCTTTACTATGTAAAGAGGAGAGGAAAGACACCCACATTGGTGTTTAATAGCTCAACCTACCTGAATGTTGGCCTGAGAGTCTCCAGGTGTGACTGGATCTAGAGGTCTGGCAGTATGGATAATGTCCCCAGATACCGTTCATGTGTCCCTACTGCCCATTTGAGGCTTTTGATATGTGTGGCCAGGAAACTACACATTTTAAAACACAGACCCAGGAAAGGATGGGCCTCAAATATGGCAAATCCAGGTCTAGAGTTTGGAAATAATTTGAAACACCACCTTAGCAAGGAACTCAGATCTTGCTGCGAGCCAGTGTACAGCATTTTAGCACGGCACATTATCTAGATTTAGGTGGCAACTTGTCACTGTGGGACCTTGTGCTGCCTTTCTGTTGTGACTAATGAGCCTGTATAGCCAAGTGGGCTCCTTGCACAACTACTAGAGAGGAAAGAGAAAGGTGATCTTAGAGTTTATGGCGTTGATAAAGCTCTTGAGCACACGGCCTCACTTTTTCCTCCTGTTTCTGCTCCAGATTTTGTTTTATCTTATAAATGAGAGAAAACAACAGCAAAGAGATGAAATTCATTCATGTCTCTGGGTTACACAGATGGGAAAATGGTGAAACTTTGCACCAAAGATTGCAGCAGAGGTAAGCAAGTGTGCGGATCTCATGGCCTTGATGTAGGCAAGAGATCCCAGGGGTGGAGTTCTGGTCTTGGTATGCATAACCCAAACAAGTTACTTCAAGGACCAGCTTCTGCCTGCATGACTACACCTATGTTGTCTCCACTGATGGTGGAGGAGTTTCAAATCAGAGCTGATCTCTAGGAATGTGTGTACTTGGCCCAGGGATCATATTTGTGATGAGAGGCTTGACTTTGAGAATCCAATTCAAACAACACTAAGAAAAAAAAATAGTCCATTTTAGTAAGGGAAACACACATTTTAGCTCCTTTTTTATAGTATTGTAGGAATTTGCTGCCAAAACTTTTTTTTTTTTTTTTGTCTTTCTGCTCGTATAAAAAATGACTCTGGATGCAATAAGAACAAGGTGCTATAATTAAATAGATTTGTTTACATCTTGTAGCATGAAAAACTAATTCAGTCTGATATACTGTAGGTTCTTGCACTCTCTCTCTCCTATTTAATGTAAAATTACCCATTTTAAGTAGTATTTTATTTAAGAGTATTTAAAAAGTGGCCTTGATTAAAGAAAAATTGATTTAAGTTTCGAAGTGTTTATTTCTAAAATAAAGGTTTCACTTCAGAGTGCAAGAAGATGGGAGGGAGAGAGCAGAAGCTGTGCTATATCTATCACAATATTTCCTCCCTGTTTTATTGCATTGCAAAGGTCCCTACCTTTGCTAGTCATGAGAACTCATAGCCTGTGGCTAGAACACATTTTTATTAAGTGAAGGTTAAAGTCGGGGCCAAAACAGATCCGCTGTAATATGCTTACAAACATAATATCCTGACCCAGACCTGTACCATAGTACCAACTCCAAAATAGAAGCAAAGACAACGTTTCCTGATTGTAACTGTGTTCCTATCAGTGTAAAGACTTCTGCATGTTCTGCACCCGGAGGAAGCTGGAGCATCCTTAGAGGTGCCAGAAGAGGAATTACATGGAGGATAAACACTTCAGGTAACATGGGATCCAGCTGCAAAAACAAAGAAATGAGAACAAATCTCAACAACTCACAGGACAGGCCTGGCCATCAGATAATCTTTTGTAGGTATATAGAGCAAGGCTGGATGAATCTGCTGCAGGGAAGAATAATATCACAAAGAATTTATTTTTTCAGGTTGTCAAAGTGTCAATGAGATAAACAGCAAATATACTGACAAATTTCAGTTCAGGGTCAAGGAGCTTAGATGACCTGCCACTGAGAGAAGCAGAACCCAAGCATCCAGTCCATCCTTGAACCAGAAAGACAGCAATGTCTGCATTCAGCACAAATCAAGGAACAACCTTCTATATATTACAGTCCCATCTGTGTGGGTTATAAGTGGTAAAACTAATGGACTGCTTGAACTAAGGTAAATAATAGATTGGTCAATATTCTCTAAGAGAAATTCTACATTCCCCACAAGTGGTGTTCCTCAGGGGTTGGTACTGGGATCAGTGCTGTTCAACATCTTTGTTAGTGACATGATCGGTGAGATGGAGTGTACCATCAGTAAGATTGCTGATGACACCAAGAGGTGTCGTGTGGTCGACATGCTGGAGGGAAGGGATGCCATCCAAAGGAGCCTTGATAGACTTGAGAGGTGGGCCTGTGCAAACCTCATGAAGTTTAACAAGGCCAAGCAAGGTCCTGTACATGGGTCATGAAAATCCCAAGCAAAATATACATGCTGGACAGCCCTGAGGAGAAGGACTTGGGGGTGTTGGTCAATGAGAAGCTCAACACAACCTGGCAATGTACACTTGCAGGCCAGAAAGCCAACCGTATCCTGGGCTGCATCAAAAGAAGCGTGGCCAGCAGGTCAAGGTAGGTGATTCTGTCCCTCTACTCTGCTCTGTTGAGTCCTCACCTGGAGTATAGCATTCAGCTCTGAGTCCCCCAACACAAGAAGGACATGGAGCTGTTGAAGCAAGTCCAGAGGAGAGCCACGAAGATGATCAGAGGGCTGGAGCAGCTCTCCTATAAAGACAGGCTGAGAGTGTTGGGCTTGTTCAGCCTGGAGAAGAGAAAGCTGCGGGGAGACTTTCTAGCAGCTTTCCAGTACCTAAAGGGGACCTCCAGGAAAGCTGGAGAGGGACTTTTGACAAAGGCATGTAGGGATAGGACAAAGAGTAGCAAGTTCAAACTGCAAAAGGGTAGATTTAGATTAGCTATAAGGAAGAAATTTTTCCTTATGAGGGTGGTGAGGCACTGGAACAGGCTGCCCAAAGAAGCTGTGGGTCTCAATGCCTGGGAGTGTTGAAGGCCAGGTTGGATGGGGCTCTGAGCAACCTGGTCTAGTGGAAGGGGTCCCTGCCCATGGCAGAGGGATTGGAAGTAGATGATCTTTAAGGTTCCTTCCAACCCAAACTGTTCCATGATTCTATGAATCTGTAGAAATCCAAGTGTAGATGTATTTCCTGATACCGCCAAGTGCCATTGCAGCAATAAAAGGAGGCTCAGGACCTTCAGCATCCTTTCATTCCTAGCACTGCGCATGGCCACCATAGGCAGCTGCGTTCATCCTGAAACTGAGCGTGGGAACTAGTGGCTGCAGAGAAACTTGGGCAGTTCTTGGCCACAAGCAGAGGACTGTCTCAGTGCATATCCCCAGCTGTCAGGAGTGCACAGTCCTTATGACAGCCATAAGAATGCATCCATTGGAAGGTAAGAAAATTGAGAACAGAGCCTATAGATGGCTAGGGAAAAGAAAATCTAGTATTGAATGAAGATCTGTGTCACATTCCTCTTCTCTGTAGACTGTGTAATCAAAGACCTTTTTAACGTAAGTGCATTAATATATATCTGGGGAAAAAGAAGTTTTGAAATGTTTTTTTTTGAAATCCTGATGTCTAAATAAAATTAAACTCTGCTGGCTTCCAGAGTTCTTTTTTGAGGAGTAGGAAAATTGCTTTTACAAGTTCTCACTCTGCTCCAGCTCTCTGGCAGCCAGAGTTTCAGGAGATGTGGGGATGCTAAGCAACTTGGGCTTGTGCCTCCCTGGCAGCTGGAGCTGTAGGGAGGCTGGGAGCCGGGCAGGAGCTGGGTGCTCAGCCCCTGGCCCCCTGCCTGCTGCAAGGCTCCCGCTTTTG
>KL271484.1:0-11900 GCA_000699545.1 Podiceps cristatus | reverse complement strand
GCCAGATGCAGCAGTGCCCAAAGATGCCATCCAGTATCCGATGACCCCTCCAAACCCCCCATCAGGTTTCTTCTCTCTCTATCCGTATCCAAACTATTACCCTCCTCTGCCTCCTTCCCCCCTCGCATGCAGAGGGGCAGAGACAGGGGATGCTCTTTGCCCCCAGAGGAGGGGTAAAACCTTCTGCAGCTGAAAGAGCCCTCGCTGCCCCTGCCTGGCCCAGCCCCAGCCCCACAGCAGACATGCACAAGCACTGACCCCTATTCACGTGGTGACCACGCAAGATTTCAGCCCTGCAAAGTATCTCCGGGTTGGGCCTAACACCCCAGCCGCCAGCAGAATGGATATTTGGGGCCGAAGAGTAGCGGCATCCCTACAGGGAGAGAGAGCACTTTGTAAAAGGGAAAGATGCTGAGCTTGCTGGGTGCAGAAGGGACCCGTTCCAGGCTCTGTTGTCTGAGCCGCCACTTCTAGATTTTGGCGGTGCTGCCTCATTTCATCCTCATGTAGCTTCTGTCTAATTCTGGGCTGAACAGTCAAACGGGCACAAGTTGTCCTTAAGGGAGGTTGCAGCCCCTCGGCACCAGCCAAAATCTAGAAGAGGGATCTGTCCTCGCTGTTACGGGAACTCCTTGGTCAGCAGGTCATAAGCTGCAATCAGAGAGGAAATAGTCCCATTTTCCAGGATGACTTGCGATATCACAAACCTTTTATTTTTTATTTTTTTTTATTTTTTTTTAAGCTTGTAGTGGGCCAATTATCTTTTTTTTTTTTAATCAGAAATGTTCTTGAAAGCCATTTTAGAAGGGAGTAATACCATTTAGTAATTGGAGAACGACTCATTTAGAGCTCAGAAGTTCTTATTTGGGGATTTTATTTAAGGTTTTCAGTAAATTGCTTAAAATTTCAAAATAAAAAGGCATTCTGAAGTGAAGAGTTTTTTTTTTTTTTTTTTTTTTTTTTTAATTAAAATGAAACATTTAGGCATGTGTGATCCCTTTCTCTGCCAGAATCTTTATCAGCTCTAGAGACTGAGCAAAGCAGGTCATCCACAAACACTGTCGGTTTGGAGGAGCTGACATTTGCTGCGGAGGAAGAGGGTTTGTTTAAGCATCCCCAGTCTGTCCTGCTGTGGAGGTAGCCGAGCCCGGAGTTGGCTCTGCTCTCTGCGCTCCTCTGCTTTTCTGTGAGGAGCTGCACACTTACCTTGTGTGTCCTTCTGGCACCCAAGACCCTCACCTAGGGCCTCTGAGCTGGCTCCATCGGCTTTGCACCCCAGTTGCACCCCGGTTTGCAGCACATGAGCCAGGAGAGGATCCCCTAATGCATGGGAATAGGATGCAGTGGCTTCTTGTAGATGTCCTAACCCTACGAATGAAGCAATGCCAGCGGGATCTTAGATATGGGCCATACCAGCCACCTTCCTGGATCCCTTTGGTGGGCTCTGGTTGGTCAAGGGATGACCAAAACCTGGTATGCACAACTACTCAGTCTGAGCTGGCTGTGGGTTAACTGGAGAGCTGCAGCCATGGAGATGGTGTTTATGAGACGCTTGAGAAGCCATATGAGAGTTTTTTGGTTTCCTCACAAAAGAACAGCCCCGTTCGCGAGGAGTTTTTGCTGTCCTCTGCCAGCAGACATCTACCCCAGCATCTGGGAACCTGCCCTCCCCATCCTCCTGCTCTCCAGCTCTTCCCGGCTGCCTTGTAACTGCAGGATACTTGTGAACCCAGAAACAACAATTCTCATTTCTAACACGATACGGAGGAAAAAGGCACTTAAACAAGTTGTTTTCTAGGGAGTGAGGGCTTCGTGTGGAGGGGGAGGGAGGTTTGTTATCCATGATCAGGCTCATTGCCAGATCAGGGGGGGAAAAAAAAAAAAAAAGTTACAAAGTGCAGCTCCCGCTGTCTCGTCTCAGCAGGTAACCCGATGCGATGCTGCTTGCAGAGGCTCATTGATCGTCCCCAGCTTTAACTTTCTTGGTCAAAGTCTTCTGAATCACTAGAGAGTCTCGGGTAACCTAAGCCACCTACAGATCCTGCAATAAGACCTTTTTTGAAGGGTCTTTTTCTTGCTTGACTTTCTGTCGTCTGAAAGACTGTGACTGTCTTTCAGGCTGAGGGTTTTTTTTTTATTTCTTTTCCCCTTCCTCTTCTCTCTTTTCCTGCCCAGCCTTTTCCCCCACTTGTGCAAGGGAGGGAGGATATCTCAAGTGCTGCGTGGGGAAGGGGCACTGGGAAGGGCTGTATGGATCCGGCTTCAGGGACCCAGCAGGGCAGGAGGGCAGAGCACCACACCCCGTTCTGTGCCACTCCAAGCTGTAAAAGATAGTGAGAAAAGAGTGATTTACTGATTTCTGCAGGCACTTGTGATCCTATAGACCCTTAGCTTCCACTACGAGAAAGCAGGGCCTCAGCTGTCCCTGCTTTGTACTGCCCATGCTGTTTTGCCCAGGTGCCAACTGGAGTCCCTTCAGTAAGGCAGCAGTTTGCGGGTGTTTTGCCTTTGCTTGACATGATGAAGTCTTCGCAATCATGGCTGGGACTTTCTTTTATGGGAAAATCTTTCTGTATCCTTTACTGACTTAGCATCGTCTAGCCATGGGTCAGCTCTTGGTGCCTTCAAATACCTGGGAGACTCTCTACATGTCAGAGGAACGTGCCAATTGTCCTAATCTTCCTAAAGGTGGACCAGCCACACAAAGAGCCAAAAGGCTTCCAGCTCAAATCCATCCAATTTCCAGCCTTGGAAAATTCTAGCTGGCAGAGCTGATCTTCCCCATCAGAGGGGAAGCTCGGATGTATTGCAGTCGCTGTGTTCCACATCTCTGTGTGTCTGAGGTTTTTTGGGGCAGTCCTCATCGCAACAGGAGATTGCTAGATAGGCGCTGTTAAGACACAATAGGGAGAAATATTTAAATAGTAGGGGGAGGAATTAATCACAGAAAATTTGAAATATTTAATTTGGTTTGAAAGTCTCCAATCAGTTGATTGGCAGTCTTAACACTGCCTGTCAATGGTGGCAAAGGTAGGAGTGAACCGGCTGTCAAGATGCCTTGTCTCCAAACGGTGCTTGGTTTGACTCCTCCCTGGTCACAGCCGAAGCTCAGACAGCCGTCCACATGGCCTGTGAACCTCTCCATCTGATAACAAGGGAAAGTGGAGTCATCTTCCCACAATTGGCCTTGGCACAGAGTGATTCCCACTTCTTCTCAGGTAGTTATCGAAACTGGAGACGGCATTTCAGCCTTCGCACAGAGGGAAGTGCGCAGCAGGGGGGCTCCGTAGAGTGACATTGGCCCATTAAGCATTCTGCATTGAGCCTAGATAATCTTTAATCTGTCTGCTGAGGTATAGCTAAAGTACCCATCATTTCGCACCTGGGCATTGCCTTGCCTTTGGAGCAGAGGAAATAGCCCCAAATGTGACAGCTCTCCAATGGCCTTTTGAAATGAGATCGGGGCTCTTAGTCCAGAGAGCAGGAGGAAATTCCTGGGACAGGGAGCATGTCTATTGATGGTGATAAAGGCCTGAGTGAAACAGAGGCTCCTGGGAATCCCATCGCACTACAGATGGGCGATGACATTGAATAAACCACTCTGAACCAGTCCTGTACCTTTGAGCAGAACAGCCAAACACGAGTCCTGGAGAGCCGAGCTGACCCATCGCTGTACCTGCGTCTTGTGCGTCCAGCACCTCTGATGTCCTTCCATTCCCTGGGTGCCATAATCATCACTTTTTGGGGAGCACTTTTGCTGCTCCGGTCTACCTAGTAGCGCAGGGCAGAGCTGTGCCCTTCACAGGCTGATTATCTCGGTGGCCGTGCCTGCCTGAGGCAGCTCAGGGACAGCACTGGGCACTGTGGACCTTAAGACGCAGACGTGTGGTAAATGTGTTTTGATAGCAACCTCCTCCCTTGATTAGCTTATTTTGCTAGAGGGCAGTGGGGAGGGGCGGGAAGATAATTAGTTTGTGCGGTGAGTTCCAGCAGAAGCTTTCTCCTGATGCAGCCCCGTGAGTTAGGTGTCCTACCTGGGACTTGCCTCCATCACAGAAACATTAACAGCTCAGGTTTAGCCTTGCAGAAAGTGGGATTTCTTCTTCTCTGATGGATACGAAACACAGCACACAGTCTGCCATGGGTTAGGAGGTGTGTCCCATGCACTAGGACATGCAATGAGAAAGAGATAATGGTGCTCAGTGGTACCTGGGGGCCTTCTAGAGGACCTCCTGTGTGCTGGTTCCCTCACAGCAGACACACTTTTATCACCTCAGCATCACCCTTGCTCTTGGACACTACACACTGGTGGGTGGCATATCTAGATATCCCACAGGAGACATGTAGGGTAGCAGCTAGGGAGGGAACAGGGACAGTGGAAAGCTGTGTGACCACCCTGATCATCTTAGAACCCTTGTCAGATGTGCACTGGAGCTGAGACGCCGTTACAGAGGCTGCCACAGGGAAGGGATGTACCCTGACTGAGATTATAAAGTGCAGGTTGACAGAGCCAGCAGGGAGACTGTAGATATGGAGTGGCAACTTAAGGACTTCATTCAGGTGGCTAAACACAGATTTATGAGAATGGACAAGGATAATTTGAAATATAGGTGGTTTTATTTATGTAGGGAACTCAATTCAGTTGCCCATCCATGCCGTCTGTTGAAACTGGAGTGCCTGGGGTATCTGAGATGTTCACCTGAGGCCTGCAAATAGGACAAAGTCTACTGAAGACCCATTCTCTCTCAAAGATAAGGTGGAAACCATTTGGGGTCCTGAGGACATCTCCAGTGGCATTAGACCTCTGAGTGTGGGCAACAAAATAGAGCAAAACCCCAGTTTGGGGTGTCCCCTCCCCATATATTCTTAGGGTGACCAGAATCCAGGTCTGGGTTTTGCAACTTAGCCAGGCTGTGAATTTTAAAGTCCTCCAAAGTGGTAACTTGGAATAAAAGAGGGTTAGGGTTTTCTGCAAGGTTGTGCCACGCTCTGGATCAGGCTCAGCGAGTGCCATGCTATATGGATGGTTTGGGAAATCCGGTCTCAGTCCCTGGGGTGTTTGTAGGGAATTGCTCTCTGTCTTGCTGTCGGACGCTCCCTTGCCTCCGCAGCCACCCATCTGCCAATGCGGGAAAATGGCATGCCAGAGGAGCTCTCCCCAGGGCAGGGGCACCTCTGCCTGCCGCGTTTCCTTCTGTGACATTTCATCATCCTCGACCTGTGACAGATCTCAGAAGGGAATCGCAGTGGGGAAGAGGATCAGGAAGCTCTTCGTCCTAAGGAGAAGCAGAGCGAACCTTTAAGGCATGTTGTTATCCAGACTCACTTTCTCCATGCATCTGCTCACACATGCTCCTACCCACAAATCACAGAATCATAGAATCATAGAAAGGTCAGGGCTGGAAGGGACCCCAAGGATCACAGAGTTCCAACCCCCCTGCCACAGGCAGGGCCACCAACCTCCAGGCCTGGATCTACACGAGGTTGCCCAGGGCCCCGTCCAACCTGGCCTTGAACACCTCCAGGCATGGGGCATCCACCCCCTCTCTGGGCAGCCTGTTCCAGCCCCTCACCACCCTCTCTGTAAAAAACTTCCCCCTAATATCTAATTTAAACCTTCCCTCCTTCAGCTTCAATCCATTCCCCGTTGCCCTGCCATTTTCTACCCTTTTAAAAAGTTGATTCCCCTCCTGGTTGTATGCTCAAATACAAATACAAATACATCCCATCGTCTTGTGTTGCACACTCCCACATTCAGAGACCTGCCACCGCACACCCCCATGTGCCACCAGCACGTGTGTCTCCGGCCTCTAATGTCCCCCCTTGCTCCCACGCCCCTCCGCACTCATTCCCTCAAGCAGAGGTGCAGGGGTAGAACTTCTCCCAGCTGGCTTCTCGCAAGGGAGATTTTATCTCCCTTCCCTGTAGTACCGTGGTTCTGGATACAGGTTATGTGATTTGACAGAAGCTTCTGAGGTTGAAGCTAATTATCTCATCCTGCTGTGGGGCGCTTTTTTTTTTTTTTTTTCTGGTGGCATCCTCCTTCCTTTGCTATGAGCATAGTTTCTTCTTCCTATGCCCAGCAATATACGTATTTCTTTTGTTTGGTGAGCGGCTCTGAGCGACTTATCGTTCTGCTTTCTTGAACGTCTTGTCTTCTACCATTTTCCACTTCAGACATGTCTTTCAGCAGCTTTTGCATAGCATACCATCAATAGCAGGAACCATCTACCAAGGCAGACGCAGATGTTTTAGGTCCATGAATTACAGGAACCGGTCAACAGCCTGATCTCTGGCTTTGTGGGGAGATATAGAAGTCTCTCCCCCATGTATAACACAACATTCAAGTAAAACATCTTGAAAATGAACCCCACCAATTGCCCCAGTAGTGAAGAGCAAGCCTGGGTGTCAGCTGGCTGCAGCTCGCTGCTGGGCTCACCAGCGCAGGTCAGCCGCAGAGGAGCTGCGGTTATGTGACAGATGAGTGGCAGATCGGGACGTGGAACAACATTTCTTGCCTCTTGTTCCAATGCCCGATAGACTGGACCAAATTAATTTCTGCTGGGGTAACGGGGGCATTTTTAAGAATCTCCTCCCCGGGGCCAGAGCTAGACCGGAGTGGCTAACACAGCTGGAGATAAGAAACCGGGCTATTCAGAGAAAACATGTTTTCTTGTTATCCTTCCACAGGAGAGACCAAATTCACAGTGAAGAACAGACGTGTTGGCTGTGGCTTATTTTTTGCCACTGGCTATGGGCTTCTTTGCATGCTGCAGGGGCATGGGGCAGCCCCACTGCAAGCGGGCATGGCTGGATCCTGCAATACAGCGTGCACCAGCCCCTGGCAGCGGGGAAAATGCAGGTTCCTGATTATTTTCCTCCACTGATTGTTTCCCTGCCTGAGAAGTTGCACCACCAATTAGCTTGTCTTTTTGTTGATTATCTTGTGGCAAAGACTATAGAGAATGTTGGAGGCAGAGAACCACATTGAGGAGGAGCAGAAATGCTGGAGGTCTGCTGGGACAGAGTGGGAGAGCTGGAGGATGCTTCTGCCTCACCCGGCTAAAGGGATTTACGAGGTTGTGAATAACATGAGGAAGTGGGAATTAGTGTGGGCTGAAGGTCTGAGGCACTGTTGTAAGACAAGATCTGGGACAGCTTCTGACTGGGAAAAACAAGTTCTGGAGCCCTTGGTACGGGTCGAAAGGGATGCCAGCACAATCCACTGGTTACAGAATTTTCCTTAGGCAAGAGAGAGCAGTATTAATTTCCCTGCTCTGCTCTAGGTACCTTGCATGGTTTGGGACAAGTTACTTAGGATGGGATTTATGTAATCTACAGCTAGGTTTCTTGTCTCGGCAGCCAGTGAAGAGAGGGACTTGTTTTTCATTTCATTGTAACCCCGAGGTGTTTAGGGCAGTGGGGTGAATTGGCCTCTGGAAGCGCCAGTTTCATTCAGTAGCTATTGCGGAAACCTTAATGACTGTATCAAACAATGCCCAATTTACAATGACTCCAATCCCTAATTTCCCTATGTTTTGGCCCCTTGTTCGTAGCAGAGGAGTAACACTTCCTCGCCTCACAGGTGGCTGTGAAATCCAAAGCCTTAAAGCACTTTGGATGATGAGTGGCTTGCAGAATTCCTGGAAGGAGCTGGACTTGATGACTGCAGGTTCCCAGACAGTACTGGCTATAGAGCATGATGATAATAATTTCATCGCACCAGTGGGGGAATAATAAGTTTTAGGGTTGTTTAATTAAAGCAGAGGGAGCCTTAGCAACAAGGCAAGATGCAAACACACGTGTAGTTCCTTGCTTAATACAGGGAACACACCCAAATCACCCTGGGCCCTTGTCTGGCTGTTAGAGCAGAGGTGGCACCAGAAGGGTTAAGGCAGGCAGGATAGCGGGGAATGAAGCAAATGCCCCTGTGTCTTGCTCCTCCCTCCCATATCTCATTCCTAATGCCTCTGGTCCCTCCGGCCCCAGGCAGTAAAGGAGATCTACATTTTAATTGAGACATGTTAAGAAAATAATCTCAATCTATGTCACCCATGCCTGGAAGGCTTCTCCCTTGTTAGCTTGGTGCTAAATTCACATTTTCAGGGGTGGGTCTGGGTGTTTGTGCGTGTTTCTCTCCTTTTTCCATCCCTTCTTGATCCCTAGGTCTCGGGAGGAGGGCAGAAGGCTGGAGCTGTCAGGAAAAAATAGAGTAGAAAATGGCAGGACCTCATTTAGACCTTCTCCCTCTCTTGCAAATAGGAGTGGCATGCAAAACCCAGCCACGATATGCAGCAAGCCATGCGGGGCTACTGCGGTGCCGGACAGGGCTGGGCGCTGGCCCTTGAGGGCCTTGGGAAGCGAGGCTTTGCAAGAGGCTGTCCTCTGGTCGCAGTCGCATCCTCTCTCCCCTCCTTCCCATCCTCAGCAGCAGGAGGAGAAAAGAGGCCAAGATGCTTCAAGTGTTTGAAACGCAGCCTGGTTGGCAGCTGGATGGAGAAGGAAAGGGGGGAAGTGAGGCCTCTTTAGTCTCTTGTTTGTGTTAACGGGGTCCCACTCTCGTGGCTCAGGGCCGAGGAAGGGAGGTGACCACAAGACAACCAGACTGCTTTTGTTCTGTGGCAGACCTGGATCTTCACCACAAAAAGGTGCAAGTTTTGTCTCCGGACTTTCTCATCTGCAGCACAAAGCCAGGAGCTCCCACGAGCTGTCCTTTCCCTTGGCACCCCCTGAGCTGGGAACCGGCAGCCAGACACGTCCTGCCTCCAGTGCCCCCTTGCAAAAAACATTTCTGCCAGCCTGTCCTGCCAAGCGAGCACTGGATTCTTTTGTGCAAGGCAAGGGGGCAGGTTCTCTGTTCAGATAACACTTTCCTGTTTTGTCTGCGACTTGTCTCTTCAAGTGTTGCCTGGCCTGGTAAGGTGCTATCACAGCTGAGCATCTCTGTCCGAGCCACCACTGAGATGTGGCTGAGACAGAAGTGGCTTTTGAGACTCCTTGCAGGCTTCCCTGGCCCTCTTCCACCCAGAGCCACTAAAGAACCAGCCAGTTAATAATGGCAGGAGGATGAAGTTGGGATGGTTGCCAAGAGCTTTTGCTCTGTGCTGTTCTTGGGAGAAGAGAAACTGCAAATGTGGGTGAGAGCGAATGAATCTGATCCCTTCTTCATTTTCACCTAGTCCCAATCCTGCAAATGAGCTTGCAAGTAACTTTGTGTGTATGAGTAACCCAGAAAGCAGAATGATTTTTCCATCTTAAGCCTATTGTCTCATAAAATTTATTTTCAGGTATGGTTCTGAATTCTGCAGTCTCTCCTGGTGAGGTCTCAGTATACCTAGGTATGAAAGTGATTTTCTGGCATGGTAGGGACTTCATTCTTGCTAGTACTGTCAGGGCTACAGTGAGCCTCTGCACTCCATTCCCCTCTCCGCTCTCAACAACCGAAGGCAAAAAAATGGCCTTGAGGATTCCCTCCCGGCGTTAACTGATGGAGGATCTGGAGAGGCTGGTGAGAGAGGAAGGAGAGCAGACCCATAGTGTAAGCTTATCTGGTCGATTGACAAAATATCATTCGGTTGCCTCTTGAGCAGCTCAGAAACACATCAGTCCAGTTATTGAGTGTTATACTTAATCTCCTATCGATTGGGGTGAGTTGGAGAGGACAGCCTTCCCCACTGCCCCCATTCCCAAATTAAAAACTAAGAGGAGAAGTAAATGCTTTGACTTTTCACTCTGCCTGGACATTTAGGGAATTTACCATTAATACCAATAAAAAGAAAAATCCTTAAGAGTGAAAACATGCATAGAATGAATTATAGCAAAATCAATTAATGCTAACAGTATCTATTAAATATTGCACTCTGGAGCTTTACAGGAGTATGCTGCTGCTCTGATATGATCGTGACATCATTAACACAAAATAAAGAATAAAAAAATCAATAACTTGCTGAAGCCCAAAATTAAGGCCAAGCAGTGTTATACCATATCTTTAAATATCTGAAATAGCAACTTGTCTCTGTCATGTCAAAGCTATTTGCAGATGAAACATGTCTCAGAAAGTAGATAGGAATTCGCTGGCCCGCCTATCACTGCTGCAGCTACCCCCTTGGGATACTTGGCATGAAGGTTAGCTCACTTTCCCCAACAGTGGGGACAGAAACAAAGCAGAAAATCTGATTAGGGTTACATTGGCATAACCTTAGAGGGACTCCAGAGCAGGTACATGGTCACTGCATTGGTAGGCAGAGAGACGCATCCCTGTGGGATGGTGACGTGGATGAGGTGTCTTCCCTCATTGGCTTGATTAACATTTTATGTTGTTACTGTCACGGAGTTTCTTTTGATTAAGGTACCAGGCTAGGACACTGCAACTTTTCTGCATGCATTGGGAAAAAAAAAAAAAAAAAAAAAAAACCACAAACACAAATATAACCCCAAAAAACAAAAAAAACCCCCACAAAACGCAAAAATACCCCAAAAAATGGAGTCAGGACAAGCTTTCAGATGGGCTAGCAGAGCTGCTTGGGCAAGAAGAGACTGCCATGAGTCCCACTGAGTGTAGAAAACAAAGTTGTTCAGAGGTAGGACGGCTACATGTGTGGATTTAGGGATTAAATTCCTACGAAAGAGAAAGGGTGTTTAAGGTGTGGATAATCTTGACCCAAGAGGGAATGGATATAAACTGGGCATTTAGTGCGTAAGTTAGAAGAAGGTTTCTGGCTGGGAGGAGAATGAATGTCTGAAATAATCTTCCACCGGGATTAGCGAGTGCTAAAAATATAGCTGGTTTTATAATAAAGGTTGATAATATTTCCTCGTAAGCTGCTATGGAGGGGTTGCCTGCAGAAGCAGGCGGTCCTTTCCACCTCTGTGCTTTGTGTGGGGGAGAGCTGGAGTCCTTTTTCAGCTCTCCTTCAGGCTGACCGTGACCTGCCAATCTGCGTCTACGCGTGAGCTGGGTGCTGAGATCCCCATGACAGCGAAGAAGATCCTGCTCCCCATCAGTACACTCAGTGGAGTCCAAAGAGAGACATAGCTCATCCTAAGGCTAAAATGTTACCAAAACATAGACATTTGGTGGCCTTTTTTTGCTTCGACCAAGTCCCCCATAGGTCCTGTGTCACAGTGGCCAAGCCCGGGTGGCTGTCTTGGATATATGTGGTCAACAGAACAGAGCCCTTGTGTTAGAGCAGCTGAGTCAGTTCTCTGGGCTCTGCTGACTATATTGAATAAACCTCTTCTCTAGGGAGCTCAGATGTCAGCTCACACCCCCAAAGATTGATGTATAAATTTAAATGCCTCGATCTGTCATCGTAATCCCACCCTTGCTGCCTCTGGACCTCAGATTTTCCAGTTGATATCACAGTCCTAATGCTCCTTTGGTTTTCCAAGTCTTCAGGAAGAGAGTGGGGCTTTGGGTCATGGCACAGAACATCAGCTTTTGCACTGTGGGCAGATGTTATATAGGTGCAAGTCGTGTCAGCAGCTCACAGTTCTTAGGGAGAAGTGTTGCTTTTTGGGATCAAGGTGGTCTGATTGGAAGGATTTGAGGTGACAGGAAAATTCACTGATGACACAGCAACATGATAGAGCAATCCCTGCATCAGGTTAGGAGAGATGCTCCCTCACGGTAAATTTAAGAGAAAGGAATGCCTTGTAACACGTGGTTATCAGCTGGAGAAGAGAGAAAGAATATAAATAAAATCTCCCCCGAGACAATATCCATGTGGACCCTTGCACCAAGGACATGTCTTCAGGGGCAGACATCACAGGTGACAGAGAGAAACAAGCTGTTTTGTTTAGCACGTGTCTTGGTTTTGGCCAGGTTGGAGCTAATTTTGTCTCCAGCAGCTGCCGTGTTTTGGATTTAGTGTGCGAAGAGCGGGGCCAGCAGCTGCTGG
>JMFS01066859.1:0-18988 GCA_000699545.1 Podiceps cristatus | reverse complement strand
GGTAAGGAGCCACAGCATCCATCTCAAGGGGGAAGCTGGAGAGCAACAGCTGGAACTAAATCCATCTCCTGGACCTCACCTGTGGAGCCTGGGAGTGGTTGGACACTTCTGTATGATGTGAGGGATTCAGTCCCATCCCCTCCCCCCCCCCCCCCCCAGTCTGGTTTTCCACTTTTTTTTCTGACCCCTCTTCCCAGGCTCTTGAGGAGCAGGATATAACCATCAAAGGTCAAAGGGGTATGCCCTGAGAATAGACATGTTTTTGTGAGGGTTGGTGGGGTTTTGTGTGTGTGTTGGGGGGGGGTGGTATTTGTCTTTCCCAAGTTGGTAAATCATCCCTCTGGAGTGTAAAGCAGGTGGCACAGTTGCTCATCTGATCTGCCAGTCCTTGTGGGTGTATGTCTGTCCGGTTAGGTCGGTGGCTTTGTGGTGGTCCCAGGAGATAAAGCTGTGCCCTCACATTCTAAATCATCCTTTGGAGGTGCCAATCTCCCCTTTGGCATGAGGACAATGAAGGAGTTGGTGCTTTTTGGGTGCCAGTGACACATTTAAGTGCCCGAAGATAGGTGGAACAAGTCTACCATCTCTGAAATCTGTTTGCTTGAAATAGGAGATGAAAGTGTTGAGTTTCTCATGGGAGAGCTTGAGGATCAGCATGTCCCTGTGGGTCCATAGCCAGCCCTGGCTGCAGGATGAGGCTGATTTGTAAGGAGCTGCCGTCCCAAGGTGGAGAAGGCAAAAGGGTAAGCTGAGGACAGTGGTACGTGCCTTGACTGGCGCATGACTCTAGCTGTTAGTCGCCAGGGGTGAGAGGCTTTCTGAGGAGGACTTTCTTTCTCAGCCATTGAATTTAGTAGCCATCAGTGAGTTTGATGACTGTTTAAACTTGTTCGTATTTTTGACCTTCAGTACGTCTTCCTGCCATTTACCTTCATGCTCTTATCTGTTCGCTGTATGCAATGTCTGTTGTATGGCTTCCCAATGGGTAATTCACTGAGTGTCCCTTGCCTCCTAGTCAAAATTTAGCGGTCCTTATCATCAGCCTGTATGAATGTCATATTCTTTCTGTTGTCAAAAGCCTTGCCGTTGCTTCTTTGTCTATGTTAGCCTTTCTGTAGCACTGCTGGTGCTGTTGCTGTTCTCCCTCTCTTTTCTAGCTCTGCGGTAATCTCTTTGAAATGGGAGGGATCCTAACTTGATTTATCACGCAATAGTTATGTGCTCTGTGACTATGTAGTAGGGTAATTTCTTTTTCTTTGATATTGCCAAATGGTCTGCTTGCTTTATATTCTGTCAAGTGCTGCATATTTTGCTGAAGTTTTCATCGAATTGCCTGGAATGTCCACAAGATCTTTCCTCTGTAGTAGTGTGTCTTGTTTGAACTTAGTGTCATGCATGTACTACTTCTCACTTTTTCCCCTCATCTGCATTATTTTGCCTATCTTTATGTTAAACTCTTATGTCACTTTATCGTCCAGTGTACTTATTATCATGAGATCCTTTTGTAACTTTTCACAGTTGGCTTCGGGTATGAATTTGTAAAAATTTTGTTAACTGCAAACTTTTATTGTTTATGGTTATGTTGCAAAGCGGAGGATGACAACTCTGTTGGTAATCTTCATTATGAAAATTACAGCAGACTATTTGAAGTAAAAGCATGATATTTAACTGAGTTTTTTGGGTTTGGGGGCTTTTGTAGAATTTGATCCTGAACTTCTATTCTGACTACTATCTGCAAATGCTTAGCACTTTTAGCTACCCTTTTTAATTAAATTTCTTTTAACATCTGTAAGACTCATGTCGTCATGAGAACTAGGTCCCACAAAAATCATTAGCTTACAAAGGTGAAATGTTTCATTTGCTTTTATTTTGCTTAATTTTGAGCTTTTAGAATTTCTATTTTGTAGCTGTTCTCTACAGTTGTCAGAATTGTACTCTTTAATAAAAACTGACAGTTCCTTATAAACATACTTGTAGGCGATAAGGCTTTATGAAATGCACTTGATGTTTTCAGGCTTCCAGTGGAATGGGCAAGAGGTAGCTGTGCTGTGGTAGGAATCAATACAGGAGTGGGCTCTTTTTTTTTTTTCTTGGAGAGAAATGGAATTACAACAGACTTAGTAGTAATGGTCTGCATTGGTAAAGACAACCACTCAACCCTTTTGGCCACCAGACACCAAAATGTTAGCAAACTTCACTTAGGGGAAACGTAAATGTGATGGTGTTCAGCTTTGGAGTGCTTCACTGCATGGTAAAAATGATTGCCCTGAAATAGGCCTTTAGAAATGAGTATGTTTCTGCTTTTCTGATTTAAAAATACTAAACTTTTTTACTTGTGTGCCTGTATTGACTCCAGTGCCGCAGTTATGAAATTTAGATTGCGTTGTGCCTTGTGCATCAGCAGGATTGTTCTTTAAAATTTTCCTGTCGGACCTTGTTTGTCTGGTGAATGTTTGGCAATAAAGAAGTCAGAAAAAAAACTTGAGACCTTAAATTGTGGGTTTCCATCCAACTTTACAGAAGGATAATAATTAAAAAAACCCAAAACCCCCCAAACAAACAAAACCCCCAAACCAACCAACAACAAAAACCCCACCAAACCCTCTTAATGTGTAAATTGAGTGAACTTTGTTCATAAGAAATCCTAAAAGCATAAAACTAGAATACCACTGCATCTTTTTAGTCTCTCCCTCTTCTGTCTTTCAGAGTATAATAGTGCTTTTCTTGGTAGTGGACAGGCAGTTCTGTTCGGTTGTTATATAGTAGTACCATGGTTACTACTATTTCAGATGATGGGCAGAAGGATGAATGTGGAGAAGGGCCTTTCAAGTAGGTTTTTGAGATTTCTAGAGTCCTTGCGTTCTAATAAAGTAAAATACTCTGTGGGTATCTCTGTGAAAGACAAATATTGGTAATGTATGCTTTACAGCCCATAAAGTTGCAGAGGATTACTGGAGGGCGTAATTTTTGCAAAACTTTTGGAACAGAAATGTGTGTAAGCATAACAGCAACAGTCCACTTTTTATGTTTATATATGGGTTATTTTTTTATCTCTGGATGTTCTTGTGGATGTTATTTATTTGAGCAAATCCAAAAGATTTATGTACTATTTATTGACTATGTAACAGAGAATTAGACATTATCTTTTAAAAATAGTGCTATCTATCAAGGTGAGATTTATGTAATGTTAAAGGAAGTTTTTGAATTATGATTTAACAGAGAAGTTGTGCAAGGCAATACAAATCGAACAGTGCAAAACAAAATGTGGCTTTAAATACCCATTGGGGACTAAGCTTGAAGTAACACAAATGAATTAAACCTTTGAAAAGGACAAAACGGTTGAGATTTATTTTAACTAGTACAAACTTTCTGCTGCAGTGTGAGCAGCAGTCTTGCCAAAAGCCAGCTGCTTGTATTCAGTCTCACAAGCATATCTGGCGCTTTGGAAGCGCTGAACACCGGGCTGTGCTTAGCAGTGCTGTCGTCCCCAGCGGGAGGGAGAAATCTCTGTGGTTACAGGTAAGCAGAGATAGTAGCAAAAGGTCTGGAAAAGTGCTCTGGCAAAACATTTCTGGGCAATGTATTCAGTTTTTACTGCAAAAGTATTGCAATTCCTTGTGTCAATAGGATGGAAACTTTCTTAACTTTCCCATTGAAAGACAATTTACAATGTATTTCTGAGTAACTGTGTGCTTATCCATGATATCGTTTGTTAGGATAAAATGATTCAACCATAGGAAAATAAAGTGTTGAGGTGGAATTGTTTCAATATTGCTAAAACAATCCCGTTCCCCCCAGTATTTTCAGGGAGGCCTTGAGATGCTGAAATTTCCTTCAGTAAAGTTTTCAACAAGACCTAGTGAGAGTAGGAAAGACTTTTTCCTGTTGCTTGCTTTCCATATTAAATAGCTGAGTTAAAATAGAGAGGGATTGTAATTTAAATATTGAGAAAAATTTTGATCTAATTCAGGGACATGCCTGGGTCAGGGATGTAGGATTACTAGACTAATGCTGCCTAACTAGTCAGTATTGCTGCCTTAATCCATTCCCTTTTCAGCTTTTAAGCTAACAGAAATGGAAAGGAAGGCTCTGCACATTAAAGTTTCATTTAGAAGATACTGGCAAGTTTGGTTTATTTTCCTTCCAGAAATCTGAATGTAGTTTATGTCCCCTTTTACTGTAGCGGACAACTGAACTATGCACATGGCAGAAAAACGAGTATGAACTCATCCGATGTCTTTACTGTAGGCTAATAAACTTTCCAAGTTTGTTCCTGTGTATTCTCTCTGTGCATGGTTTTAAGTACTGCTCCTCCTGTTACTTATTTAAAAAAAAAAAGAAAAAAGTAGTTTATTTTCTAAAATGAAACTGGGTTAAAAAGCAACTTCAAGTGGCGATGGGTGGTGAGCTTTTCGGATGGAGGGAGGCATGTTATACAAATTAAAACAGCAGATCAATATGACCCATTTTTGTTAGGTCAGTGCTGCTTAATCAGTGCTCAAGCAAAAAGGAAGGTCAATACTGCACACCAAACCCAAAATTCATCATCCTAGAGACCACACCAAAAAAAAGTGAAAAAAAAAAGAGGCAGTATCTGCAGCCAGTATCTGCAGCCAGTTACTGTGTGCTCTTCACAGTTTTAACTCCATTATTTGCCTCGGGATTAAACAGAAGTTTTCAAGATTTCCAAGAAATGAGAAATTCACTAGAACTTGCAATACTCTGAGATAAGCTCCTCTTTGTTTCTCTGCCACCAGTTACAAAAACAATTTTAGAGGAAAAGCATTCTTTCTGAACTCGTGATACCTATTTGACAATAGAATAGTGGTTCACTAAATGCAAATGTATTTTATTCCAAGGAGAATAAATTTCCATTATGTATTGTCAGACACAACACAGGTAGCCTCTGAAGTTTTAAATGCTCTGCATTTTTTGTTTGTTTGCTTAGTTTTGTGTTGTGGGTTTTTTTGTGGACAAATAAATGGCATGAATTTTACTGTCATCTTCACATTGAGCTTGATTAGATATTTTATTTATTTGCCTTGGTGGACCAAAAATAATCAGGCAGGAAACATTCTCTGTTCAAAAGACAAAAGGGCAACCTACCTTTAGAAGAGGCCAATAACCCATTGAATACTGTGGCTTTTGTTTCTGCAGGGCCATGCCAAAAAAACCCCCACCATTACGGTTTTTCCTTGACTGAGAAGCGTCTTTGAAAAATAGCTTTTAGTGGAAGATTTCGGCTTCTGTTATGTAAAACATTTGCTGCCTGAATGTTAGCATAGAAACATTATTTAAAAAAATAAAATTGCCTTTGAAGGTACTTGATAACAATCTGCTGTTCCATGGGTGACTCTCATGTTAGATTGCTGTTTCGTCTTTTTAACTGCTATAAATTATAAAGTATTCTGACATAGATGCTTAATCTGGCTTTGCAGTATGTCCCATGAGATATGTAAGATGTAAAGTACTTGCATATGTTCCACTTCATGAGGATTTCCTTAGTTTTAGAAGTAAAAGCTGTTGTTACATGTTATGTGCATGCTACTAATGAAGAGAGAAAGGGGAGTTGAATCCTCATGATAAAATGGATGCTAATGAAGACTTGCTTGGGCAACCTTTTGAGAAGACCCTGTTGAGGTTCTCTCTTTCTTCTGTTGGAATTGCTTTCCCATTGTGATGAGTTACTGCTTCCACTAAGTGTTTGAGATGGTTGTGAAGTGCTCCAGGTCTGGCAGAACGCGATCAGAGTGTCTGGCATGGGTTCCTTTGGGCATGCTTTCAGGTGTTTTTCCTTCCCATTGGACTGCTATGAAAGCATTACTTCTGGGAAGACTCCAAGGTAATGCAGCTTGGGGTGCAGAAGGTGGTGTTTCTTCCTCTTCTGGTAGGTTTAAAAGTGCTTTTCTCCAAGCTTCAGTGTAAGTTCAACCTATTCAGGGGTAATAAGAGGACAGTAACAACACAGGTTTACTTAAGAGGTTTTGTAATCAGTCATCTTACTCCCCAGCTCCATTTACTGTTTTCAAATTTTTGTAAATCTCCAAAGTCCCAAAGTATTCCCTTTCATATCTGTGTTCCTCTCCTGAGACTCCAGGCTTTTGTCAACAATTGTGAAAACTAGTCAGGCTGATGACGAAAGACACTTCTGACAGAGCAGCATTCAAAAAGGGAGCGGGCAAGTCCATGGGAAAAAATTCATTGAGACCTATTACATACAAAGACATCAGGCACAGGTTGCTGGGAGAATATTCATGGAAATTATCACACTCTGCCTGTCCTGGTTTTGCACTCTTCTGTAGACATCTGGTATTGGCCGTGGTTGGAGACTGGATATTGGGCAAGATGGACTTTTTGGCTGACCTGCTAAAGTTATCCATTTGTTCTTCAGTACCCTGTTCTCAGGTAAAATGCAGAGAAAAGAGCACAGAAATGCAGGTATTTTATCTCAGAACAGTGATGCTGCTTGGGTTTTGTGCAGGGAATCTGTTCGGTAGAATGGGTTTGGTGCTTAAGAGGCAGTCGGAGTTAATAGCATTAGGTAGTGCTCTTGCTGCCCTCACCTCGGGAGCTTTGGATGTGCCACGCAACTTCCCAGAGCTGGGTAATTTGTAGCAGTATATTAATAATATTGCTATTGGCAGTCTTAAACATATTTTCAGCTTGTGAGCTCAACATACCTTAATTTACATGGACTCCTTGGTTTATGCAGACCTATCCTTGTCTTTCAGTGCAAAGGGATGCCATTTGTCACATAAATATATATATATTGGTAAGACTTCTGCCTTCTAGGCTTAGTGTGAAACTGGAGGAGAGAAAATAGAAAACTGACAGCAGCCTGAGCTCTTTTAAATTGTGCTCCTATGTAACAGCGTGTTATCGGTCCTTTGGCAGGTGAGAACAGTCATTTGATCACGCGTTCCCTCCATGCCAGTCTATAAAAATTTCACAGTACATAAACATGCTTTTCTATAAATATTTTTACAGTCCTAAAAAAAAATAAATACAATGTGTGTCTGCAGCTGAGTGGGAGTATAAGCTCCTAATCCATTGGGGTACCCTTCCCTGGAGAATTGGGTTTGATTAATAGCTGTTACGTGGTACGTTCTGCCAAAAGCAAAACATTTGTGTCCACAAGAGGCCAAGTGATAACGTCATTGCTGCCAGGGATGATTAACTCTGCTCACAGAGGGACAGAAACAGCAATTGCTTTCGTCCTCTTGTCAAGGTGGGAGAAGAATTTTGTGTATGAAATTCATACACAAGATCACTTTTCTTTGGATTTAGAAAGAAGTGTTTAGGTTACAGGCTGTGAGAGAAGGTACAGACAAAGAGGAGGAGAAGGTTCAGTAGAGTGGGATGAAAATCATTGTTAAAAAAAAAGTTTGCTAGAAGAAAAAAAAAAATGTTTTCTGCAACTGCATTTTAATTGAAGCATAATGAGCATTAGTTTTATCAGCATGACTTCGAAGCACTTTGATGAAAAAAATACTCTTGTGGGCTCCGGTCATCTACAGACTTAAAGTTCAGCAGAAATATTTCATGGTCCATTAGCAAAGTAGTACAGTGGGTTGCTGAAAAGGTCCCAGGCTGTGCCTGTTGATTTGCAGTTGGCGCTACACCTTCCTCCTCACCTGCTTCCCTGGGGACAAAGGACATCAGCATTATTATATTGTAAAGCCAGCCTCAAAGTCAAACGGCAGGTTTCAATAAGGAACTCACTGGCATACTGTAAATAGCATGGGACATACTAAAAAGCTCACATCTGGCACATTAGTGATCTTGACAAGGAGAATATGGCTCATTTAGCAACACTGATACTTGGAGGTCATGCTCAGTTTAAATAAAACAGACCGGTGTTTTCTAACCTGTCCCTGGACTTCTCTCAGCTTAACTGAAATAGTTAGGATCGACTCTGGGTAAAGTGTTCATTTGAATTACAGTTGATAAGTGTTCATCTCTGGTTGTATAACAGGCAGAGAGAGATGTTGCAATAGTTATCTCCAAGTCAAGCAAATAAAATAAATAATGGTTCTTTTGTAAGTCAGGACACTTTTGACTTCAGCAGAGTTCAGGTCAAATTAATATAGGAACAGGGATTAGAATTTTAGTGGTTTTGGCTCCTGGCCACTAGTGAGTTGCCTCTCATAGGGCAGTTCTGGCAGCTTCCTCATTTGAGCAGTACTGGTTTGCTTGATGCAAAATGGAAGCTGCTTAACAAAGTGGAAAAAACCCTCAAAACGATTAAAGAAACGTTCATGAGTTTCATTTGAAATTTGTGGAAGAAAATGCATTCATTGCTTTTTACTGTAATTGAATGTTTTTTCTTAAAAACATTATGGTGGCAGAAAGATTTTTCCATTCTTGTTTGTCCTGAAAGAACAGATGATGTTCCATGGAAGTCTGTCATGTTTTCTCTTGTTTCTTGAATATAGGGAATATTATTTTAGTGACTTCACAAGAGTTCAGAAAAGAGCCGGAAGCCTAATTCTGATTCTAATGCTGTAATTTTAGTAAACTATGTAAAGACATTACTAAACTCTATCGTACATTGTCCAGGCTACTAGATATCTAGTATTAGATTACATACCAAAATATGAACATTAGAAATTGATTCAAGAGAATAATATGAAGCTGGTATAGTGCTTACTGATGAATGATACGTCTTTGTCGCATCACTTTCTGGTCCTGCTTCCTAATCTGGTGGGCTGACAGAGTGAGAAAAGCCTATCCGCTGCATGAAAATCTCTTACATATTCTCTCTTTACAAATGTAATTTATTCAAATGTGATTAAAAAGCATGGTGACTGTCATGTTATTTGTCAAATTACCTTTTTTTAATTATTTATTTATTCATGTTAGCAATCATTTAACGTTAAGATCCTCTCTGTATTGGTTAGTGGGAGACTTTGCACAGTGAAGCTTAAATTAGTGTGCCTTGACTGAGAGTCAGCCTTGCTTTCCAGGGACAGGGAGCAGGTCCTGTGGCATACGAGGAGCCAGAGCTGCTGCAGGTGGGGTGCAGGGGAGGGAGCGGGGCTGCAGCCCGTGCCGTCGTGCCCCATCACGCCAGCTCTGCTCTGCACTCCATGGGGTGTGGGGCACGTGGGCAAGTCGTGCTTGAGTTGGCCAGCACGCGTGACGCAGGGTGCTTTATGCTGCTGTGTGGGCTTTATTCTGCACCTGGGGAGGGAGATCATAACGGATCCAGCTTTAGCCTAGGATTAAGCTGCAGCCTTGCTTTCCTCAGCGGGGAGCCTGAGGGGAGGGCAAGCGAAAACAGCGCGGGGGAGTCAAGGAAATGGCAGGTAGCTCGCATTGAAAGCGATGCTGGAGTGTGCTCACGGGGTCACAGTGGTCCTTTGGTGTGCAGCTTCTCTTCGGTTTGGAGGCCTTGAATGCTATTTAAAGCACAAGCAGTGGAGGAAAATGACATTTAAAAGAATGTAAGTGAGGTTTAGTTGAAAAACTGAAGCAAAATCCCACCATCTTTCGGACTAAAGCACCTGCCAGTGTCTCCTAAACGTTTGGCTGTATCCTGAGTGCCTTGGAAATGCAGTCCACTTCCAGTTGCAGCTGCAAATAAGAGGTATAATTTAGGGGGATTTGGATGCGTTTTCCTGGCCTAAAGGGTGAGGGTTCAGTAGCTGTCAGTCATTGAATATCTGAGTTTCCATTTTAAATGTTCAGGATACTTAACTTGATCTGGTTATAGAAGGGTCCCTACATATTAGACTTACACAGGGAATTTTTCCAGTAGGTTTTGGCTATAAGCATAGTGAACCATGAAACAAGTTTTCTTTGCAAATTTGGTCAGCTGCTGAAGGAGCGGCAGCTTTTTGAAGGAACACAGTGCTTGTCGGTAATCTGAAGATGTATCCATAGAGTGGGGCACGTTGGTTGGTTAATCCATGTATTTGGATGTCCTGAGATATTTGGGAATGGTTGTATTTTGTCCCACATGGTTTATCCCAGGTGAAATCACTGACTTGAAACTAGTAAGCCCAGGCTGAAGGGAGTGTCTAAACCAAGGGTATCATTTCTTATAGATTAGTTTATCTCCTGGACAAATAGGAGCATCATGAAAATCTGAGTTAAGGTAATATGTGGTTAAGACATTGCTGGTTTGTGAACTTGTATTGTGGAGTGCCAAGACAGTGATGCTTACGGTTAACCGTGTCTAAAGGTAGAGAGCCTGTTCTCCGCTGCTTACAACTTCCAGCCAGAGCTTAAAATTTCAAAGTGAAGTGTTTTGTGATTGATGTCTACTGCAGGGTCATAATTTTGTTTCTTGTTAAAAGATTCCTGAAGCTAATTTAAGACTATGGATGTGATTTTATGGAAGTAAGCAACATGAATTTGTGTTTATGTGTGAGCGTATAAAAGTTGTAGCAGCAACCTGCTTTTGGTCAAAAGCTTAAAATTGGGCAGTACTATTTCTCTGGGATTAGAGATGTGATTTCAGTCCTCTTGAAAGTGTTCCCACACCTGGCTAAGCTAACAGTCTCTTTCTGAAGAGTTGCAGTATATGCATGCTGGGTTTGAAAACAAGTTCTCGAGACATTTTTGTTGTCTAACTAGAGTGTACAGCAGGTCAATTTTGGTGACTTTAGGTGGGCCCTGGAGGTGAGATTTATCCCACCTGAGTTAAGGTGTTTAACTGAATTTAGGCAGCAGATAAATGCTCTGACAGTCAACAGGTTTCTTTCTGTCTGCCTTGCTAGTGACCTAAAGGAGGAACACCCTGCTTCCACAGCATCGTGAGTCTTTGGAATTTTTTTTTTTTTATTCCTTATTTTTAAAACAGATCCCTGTAAATGATCAGACTTTTGTAAAGCTATGTATATTTAGCACATCTTGCTTGCTGGGGAAAGAAGAATTTGTATATTTTAAACTGCAGTCCCTCTTAGAAAACCCTCAGTTGCACCCAACTTCTTAATTCCTGAGTTTTTGGTGTGTATATATATCTACACACACACATATATATATATAAAGAAATATATGGATCATGCTGATAAACTTTGACAGTAGGAGCAACAAATTAAGCCTCAGTCTTGACACCTCTTGCTGAATGTGATGAATAATGCAGAGTGCTTAATTCTCTAAGAGCAAAGTGAAAATCTGTTTTATCACCTTTTAAGTTAACTTAGTGGTTCCACTGGAGCTCTGTGTTGGGACCATATAGAGGACTCTGCTCCTCTCACTTGGAGAGTTGAATTCTTGAAGATGAGGTCTTAGCTCATTACTACACCTTATCTACTGAAGCGTGAATACATGTCCAGAAAGGCCTCAGCTTCACCCTTAGATACTACATAATCCATTGCCACATAATCTGCCTGATAAGTGAAACTACTGTGCCAGAGCAGCCCATATTTTGTATATAGCAAGAGCTCCTATTTTCCAGCTGAGAGATCCAGCTGGTTGGTAATAGGGCAGGGCTTTGTGCTTGCTCTCAACTCCTAAAGATGCTGGCTGCCCAGTGTTTCTTGGAATGAGAACCTTTTCTGGGGCTCCTAGCACCTGTGTGCTTTGCTTTGGTGTTTTTGTTTTTTTGTTTTTTTTTTTTTTCCTTGGAAAAGGAGAAATGGTTTTGTGGTTTAGAACAGAAAGAAGATCTGGAGCCTAATACAGGCTGTTTCCTGCTCTCTCAGGAGAAGATGAGATTGGCAAAAGCCTCCTACTCCTCTACGCCTTGCTAGCTTTCCGCAAAAAGGAAGCGATGCTTATCTGAAAAGAGAGGTCTAAAGCTAAATAGGTTTTACAAATACATGTCCATGAATTTATTTCACTTAGCATATGAAAAACTGCATTTGTAGATGTATATTCTGAATAATTTCCATTGATCCAAGTGGTGAGAGACTGGAAATAAACAGCAATAGTTGTGAAAAAACAACCAAACAAAATTAGTTCTTTTATACTTATTATATTGAGTGTTTTCTTCAGCTTCAGCAAGAACATTTTGCATCTTAGTTGTCAATGTGTAAGTTTTGGTAGTTTGTTTAGCTACAGTGTGGGGAGTGTAGGCTCAAGCTGGAATTGTTAACAACAACAACAACAAAACCTCCAAGCAAATGGAAAAGCAAACCTTTTGCCTGGATAAGGGACCCTGTTGGTGCTGAGGGCTCTATGCTGGTGGGATCCCGTTGGTTTTGGCAGGACAGCTAACTTTGCCTGGTATGTTGGGACACAAATAGAAGTTAAGAAGCGGTGGAAAGAAGAGGAGAGTTCACACTTGGTGGAGGCCCTGGCACTCTCCATATCGGTGGGTTTTGCAATATATAAGGTCAGAGTGGGCTGTTACATTAGTAATGGCCTGTTGCCTCAGAGGCATTTTACTGAGGCTTTTTTACTACTATTATTTGTACATTTTCCTTCCTCTTCCACAACCAGCCATTTCACTTTCCTACTTTCTACTCCCATTTTTTCCTTCTCTTGTGTTCTTTCCTCGTATCTTGAACTCTGCTTTCCTTGATTTCTCCCATAATTTTTTCTCCCGTTTCTTTCTTCTTCCTTCTCCTTGCATTGCTTCCCTCTCACATTCAGGCTTTCCTGGTGGCATCTCTTACTCCACCTTCATGGTGGAGGACAAAGGAGGTATGGCAGCTGCCTCGGATGTGGCTGTGAACCTCAGGCCATGTAAGTGCCTACGGGTGAAGCGCTCCAAATGCTTCTGTCCCCACGGTGCTTGCGCCTGCCTTCTGCTGAAGGCATGACCTCCTTCAGAAAGGTCTCGGCTCTGTCTCTTCTAAGCCCGTGTTAGTAGAAACTGATGAAGCACTCTTTCTCATTTCTTGAGAAATCAGATAGTGTCAGTTTTCTTTGACAAGATGTGGATTTTTGAGATGAACTTTTCATGCTTCCCAACCTTTAGAAAATGTTCATGTCATAGGAAGACAGGAAAGAGGATGGCACTCTATTTCAGACGTCTTCTAGTTTCTACACCCAAAATGCTTTTTGGTATTAATTGTTGCTGCAGTCTCACAAATCTCGTATGTGATTCTGTTGTGCACATTTTTTAAAACCATGGTGACTACCATTTATATACTACGTGCTGTTTGCTTTGCCGCCATGTGCAATGTCTGGTTTTCTTCAGGCTTAACACCTACTACTTGAGAAACGACTTTGTCATTTTTAGCAGTATGCAGCCCAGCAAAGTATTACTACTTGTGACTTTCAGCAGTGTGCGGTATAACATTTAGCCTTTTCCCCAAATTTCCGTCTGTCTCCTACATCTATTACTGAAAACCGTTACTGACATTTCTGAATCAGAATGGGTGGCTTTAGGGGGGAATATTTCTTCTTTTACATTTTGCCAGCTAAATCATCAGCCCAACAAGCTGTCAGCTCAACAAGCTCTCTTGGAGAGGCTCTCCTTCCCCCTCTTTCCTTCTCATCATTTACGAGTGCTTTCTCACCTCTTTGTACGTTTTCAGCTTAACCTCTCTTTTCATTGATGCTGTGGGACAACATTGGTGGAATATTTAATTTGAGGAATATTTAATTCATGGACTGTACTACGCTAAAATTGTGTGGAATTATTTAAAAATGTACTAATTCTCTTGCAACTTACTATTCTTCATGACCAGGTAAAGCTAGCTAAGTATCATCCAGACCTATTCTATTGCACATTGGAGTTGAAACTGAATTTTTGAGCAATTAGCATTGCATTTACTTTATTCATGCTAGCAGTAGCAAATTTGGTATAGGTATGTGTCACATAGTAAAACCCGTTCTGGTAGCGTTACTAACTAATAGCGTTACTAACTTTGATGTGAAGACTTGGAAGTTAGAACTGGGGTCCGTTCCTGAAACTGTGTGTGAGTAATTCTTACTCACATTACTAACAATACTGACTTCAATTAAATCAGATGAATCCTAGCACAGAATGGTAATTATTCTGGCATGGGAAAGCTGACTGTTTTTATAGCTATTTTTATTGATGCGGTTTAAAACCTCACTTATTCCAGTCCTTCCCCCTTTCTTTATTCTTCTTGCACAAAAATATTTCATCAACTGTTTCTGGCTAGTATCTGCAAAGTAAAGGGTGTATTACTTTGAAGCTGAGTAGAAGGAAGCATCATGACCATAGTTTCACTGTCTGTGTATAAAATATAGTAATTTATTAAAAAATATTTATAATATCTAACCCTTTGATTTGTCAAATGTGTTTATCTATAAAATATCCTAGGTATTTTATAAGTCCCCAAATAGCTTAAGTTCCATATTTAAGTCTTAGATTTTGATGCTGAACCATGTAAAGGTACCTGAAAGCCAATTTAATCAAAGGAAAATTTAGATAAAGACTGCTTCATATTAGAAAGAACTTGTTAGAGGATGCTGACTTACAGTGGTGGGCCCTTTCATGAAGCCTTTATGAAACAGCATATAGCTTATCAGGGAAACTAACTCCATTTTCTGGATATGGAAAGTTTTCTTTTTCTGTAACTTTGGAATGACAAGTTTGTTTGTTTGTGTTTTTCCCTTGAGAAACAGAGGAGACACACAAAAAATCTGATCAGAATACTACCATCTTCATTTCTAAGGAAGAACAAATAACAAGTAACTGCTTACAATGTAGTAACACAATCTAAAGGGCCAAATGATAAATTAATGGAAACGGGTTCTTGTATATTGTTTTGGAGACTAAGCATGTTAGAATGAATTGTTTCACAACCAGCATGCCTAATTATTGTGTCTGCCACATTCATCTATTTAAATCATTCCCAACTTTTGGATTGCTGCCTAGAATATTACTGCAGTATGTGTTTCAACTGGTTATTCCCTTGTCATGTGTAACTTCATGAAGGAAGCTGATTTTGTTTGGAAAAAGAAATACAAGTGAGCATTGGCAGTATGTTTATAGTATCTGATAAAAAGGGATGATAAGTTTCGTAATGTTGATTTGAATGAGTTGCACGTGAACTGATACTGTATTTGTTTTGTCAGGTCAGTGACTTAAAAAGTGCCTTTGAGAAGTCACTTTTATGAGCGAGGACTGCTACGCCTGTGTTCTCAAACCCCCGTCTTTGCCAGCCAGACATCGCCTTCACCTTACACCTGGCGGAAGATACCTCAGCTGTCTCCATTTGCCAATTAGTTGATGGGAAACTGAAAGCAGAAGAAGAGGAAGAAGAATTATTACTATTCCCAGGACATGGACAAATGACTGCATCGCTTTCCTTGTGTAATCAATACCAGCAAGCAACCGACAGAGAATTAACATTCTGTCAAGGAGTGCCGTTGCATTGAAGGACCTTGGCTTAAAACTGGTGCATCTGTGGTACAATCAACAGGTTCCCGTGTTTTATGGACAGAAATGTGACTGAGCATGTTTTTTCCCAGCCAAAAGTCTACAAGTGGGACTTAATGATTGATGAGTGAATGCTTGCTGATAAACTTTCTCTGTTTATTCTGCTTTGTGTGTGTTGGACATCGTTAATCGTTCCCCATTTTTTTTTTTAAACTTTCATTTCAATTGGAATTGAAATTTTTTTTTTGTGTGTGGTTTGTTGTTATTATTATTATTTTATTTTTTCTCTTCTTTCCCTTCATCATTAGTTTTGGAAATTTCTTTAGCATAATTCACTTGACAGCAATTTACAAATTCAAAATCAGCTTTTCATCATGGCTTTGAATGTTGCTCCTGTAAGAGATACAAAATGGCTAACACTAGAAGTGTGCAGGCAGTTTCAGAGGGGAACTTGTTCACGCTCTGATGAAGAATGCAAATTTGCACACCCCCCTAAAAGTTGCCAGGTTGAAAATGGAAGAGTTATTGCCTGCTTTGATTCCTTAAAGGTAAGAAAAAAAAATTGCATGTATATTGAAAATGCTACTACATTGTACTAAAAGTAAAATGTGAATTGATGAGTTACAACTAAATCAGGTTAATCAAAGTGGTTTGTTCTTGGTAAGATGTATATTAATACAAATGTTATTTGTCATAACTTTTATTGAAGATTTGAAAATATTTCTTTCTAAGGATTTTCTTTTACTGTGTCAGTATGTTGTTTACAAAAATGGCATATGACTGTGGGATACAGGATTGCTTACAGCTGGTGGGACAATTGTATTCTCCCAAGTACGCTTTATGAATTATTATTGTTTCATGGCAAATGAAAATACACGGTGGCACAGTACTAGGCCATTACTGGAGTCCTAATGAAACAAATCATATGAAAAGAGTGCAGATTCTGTCATTTAAATCAACAGAAGTAAGAAAAGTCTATCCATTTCTTCAATTTTGACACTGTAATGAGTTGTTTACCCTTGGTATTGGGGACTCTCGGGTAGATTAATAGCATTGATAATTACATGCATGGATAGTACAGATAGCAGCGTATGTTTGGAATAGAGTGAAGGGATTCTCTCCTTTGGAGGACATTTAGCAATTATGTTAGACCAACTTATGACTTGCTAATGAGATCAGGCATGCTTTAGAAAACTATTTTAAAAGTTCTGTGAAAATACTTCATGTACCATAAAAGAAGATTAACGACTCTGTGGGATTTGGGGAGTACACAGTGTTTTCTGTGATGATACATTTGTGTTCTCATGTCAACAGAAGGAAAAAGCTTATTTCATATAAATAATTAAAGGGAAAAATTGAGTATTTCAGTTTTTATTTTGAAAGTTGTAATTGTGGCTTTGTCTTGTGAGCATGGGAGAATGGCTTGGCTTGCTTTTTAAAATTAGCTCTGTAGATCAAAATTTTGGTTACTTACCAAGAACTCTCTTACTGTGAAAAAATCAGTGTGAATGAGAAGAAAATTCAGTGTTATTTCAAAATGGTGTTGGATGATTTTTTTTTTTTTTTTGGTACAATGGAAGATACTGTGCTAGGCATCTTTCTTCTGTGTTTTCTTGTTTCTCCTCTTCTTTTCAAGATTCAGAAGAAAGTAACTCAGGGGAGATGTTTGTGAGGGAGTTACGTTCTGTATGTCCTGCAAGACAGAACAGCACCTTTGGAGTCATCGCAGTATGTCATCGAGTGCTATTAATGACCTTAATCCATGGATTACTACATGATAAACTGTAACAGCTTCTTTGTAGATGTTCTTGTATATTGGTTGCTTGCCAGTGGATTTTTTTTTTTTAATGGGTAGGCTAGTGTCTGCAGAAAATGGGCAATAAGGAGCTTTTATGAAAAATAAGCAAGTCAGTAGAAGTTTTTTTAAAAACACTTTTTAACTATTGTAAAGACTGGAGGCAGGTGGCAGGGCTCAGGCACCCCCAGGCTGGCAGGGTGGTGGGTTGGCAGTGCAAGAGCAGCTGTTGCTGTGTCATCGCAGCTGAAGCGGTGGTGTGCCTGTCCTCACTGCTCGAGGACAGCATCGCTCTCCCTGGCAGCCTAGGGTACTCGCAGCAGGGGTGCCAGCTGTTTGAGCTGGAGACTTTTGTGCGGGGATGGTAATCGAGGCTAGAGTCGCAGTCTAAGCTAATAATACCATGAAGAAAAATCCTGAGGAATTGCTGTGGATAACTTATGGCAACCAGCATCTCATTGCTCACTGGAGAGAAGTCCAAAACCATGTAAAAAGTGCAGTCAAGGCAAGGAGGCATGTTGTGTCCAAGTGCGGGAGGGCATCTGCTCTGAGAGGCCAGCTCGCTCCTGCCCGGATCTGGTGGCTGAAGAGGTGCTGCTCCATCCCACTGCTTGTTGTCACCCTCTTCCCAGCTGGTGGAAGGGAGCATGCTCGTGGGCCCTCCCGTCTTATGTTTTCCAGTTGAGTCTGTTGGGTTAAATTGCCGGTAAAGATGGGATTCTATCAAGAAACCAAACTGTGGCCTGAAGCCGCAGAGGTGGAGGCACAAGTTTCTTCCCCCTGACCCTGATGCAGGCAGAGGGAGATTCAGTAAGGGAACAATAATGTCTTCAGTTGCCACATCTCCTTGCCCCTGAACATGGGCCAGAGCCATGCATTTCGGTGTGCTGCCTGACCCCTCAGTGCATAAAAAGCTTTTGGGATCTTGGCGAGTGCATGGCTCTTGGCTATGTCAACTGGTACCCTTGCATCCATTACCTTCGTTGTTCAGAAAGGTGTTTGTAAGTCACTGTACATATGGCAGGAAAGTGTCCGGTTAGCTCAGTTTGCATATACTGCTGGTTGAGGGACTTAGGACATTAGTCACGTAAATCTACTTGATGCGTAGCTTTTGGAAATATTGGTGTTAATCATACAGTTTCAGAATAATGCTTTGGTACTCAACAAGTGGGATAATGTTTCATGTAAATAAACAGAACAGTCTAGAATTATAGATAAAATCAGAATTTAATTAAAAAAAAACAAGAGCTGTTTTCCTTGCTGAACACTGAACCGCACTTTAATGCAAGCAGTTATTTAGAGTTTATTTACATAATATCCAGAGCTTTGGAAACTTAGTGTTTTAACTGTCTTGGTTTGGTGTACCTGCTGTAAAAATTAATTACAGTGAGTATGTTGAGTCTCTTTGAATAAACATCTTCCTACCCAGAGAAGACAGAGAATTTTTTATAGTCTCAGGTTGAGGTATGTGTTACATTTAGAGAGTCTGGAGCATCTTTCCCATGAGTAGAAGCTGAGAGCTAAGACTCTTCATCCTGGAGAAGAAAAGGCTCAGGGGGATCTCATCAATGTATATAAATACCTGAAGGGAGGGTGCAAAGAGGACAGACCCAGGCTCTTTTCAGCAGTGACCAGTGACCTGACCAAAGGCAATGGGCACAACCTGAAATACAGGAAGTTCCCTTTGAACATCAGGAAACACTTCTGCACTGTGAGGGTGACCGAGTTACCAGCACAGGTTGCCCAGGGATGTTGTGGAGTCTGCACCCTTGGAGACATTCAACAGCTGTCTGGAGATGGGCGTTGGGCAATTGGCTTTAGGTGGCCCTGCTTGCACAGGGGATTGGACCAGATGATGTCCAGAGGTCCCTTCCAATTTCAACCATCCTGTGACTGCATGACCAGAAGCATCTTCAAGTTTGCAGATGACACCAAGCTGAGTG
>JMFS01066858.1:0-31618 GCA_000699545.1 Podiceps cristatus | reverse complement strand
AGGCATCCAGCCAGGGTCAACCCACCACATCAGAAATCATCATCATATTGGCGTGAGACTCAACTCCCTACCCAAAGATCACAGCCTTCATGGAGAGCAAAGGCCTGGTATTGCCCACTGAGTGCTGTGCCCCAGTGTGGGAGCCCACTGCGTCCCTCCCACCCCTCTGCTCTGCCTGCCAGGGGCCTCTCATCCATATAACACATGAGACTATCACTACACACAGGTGTCCCTCCCAAAGTAGGCTCACTTTTCATTTGTCTTTCCAGAACTCCACATCCAAATCCGCAGATGCCACACACCCCACACTGCTGCTCCCAGGTGACTGAAGTCAGTCCTTCCTTGACCATTAAAACTGTGCACATACTTCTCTTCACAAACACCTTCCCAAAAAAGCCTCCCAGATCATCAATAACCCTGATGATAGCCTATTTCACTTTTTCCCCCTCCATAAAAGGCCATTTAAAATAAGTTTGATTTTAGTATCTATGATTTAGGAGGTGTTCTTATGGCTGTAGAGGGAAAAAGAGAATTACCGAACTAACTCCAAAAAGCTTATGTTGATTTGCAATTTTATAGAAGTGTCTAGTAAAAGTTTTTAGCTTAATTTGAAACCAACATGCTTTCCAAGAAAAGGAGAAAATATCCATGCATTATCTACTTCATTAAGGGCATCCTTCATTAACGTTCTCCTTGGTCATCCAGATACTTCAAAAGTGTGTTACAAGATAGAGCTGGTTTCAGTGACGACAGCAATTGTCTTCCACTCTACTGTATAGACCAGACTATACAAAAAGGCATCTCCAAGCCCATTCCTTTATTGTCAAGTCAGGATCTTCAGCAACTGACTAATGTCCACTGTTCGTCATTACACGTTGGAAAAACGGCACAGCCAACACCAGCTTATAACTGAAAACTGGCTTTTTAACTCTCTGTGGCGAGCAGCCTGGAAACATCTGTTCTTGTCTTTGCAAACATTCTCTTAAGTCATGTTTTTGTCAATAGAAACCGAAGCGAGTCATTGCAATGAGGTAAATATAACCATTCATAAATGCTAAAATAAACACATATGGCCTCCTGCGGTCTGACCCAGACTTATGCAAGTCACACATCATTCCATTTGTTGGTATAAGCAAGATCAAAATTAAGTCCACGCCTTCATCAGTTTGCATATGGCGGTCAGTTTGCATATTTGGGGTCAAAACAATCAAACCAAAGAAAAAAGTATTTCCTGTTAACTAATTAGGAGTTTGGGTATTACAAACAAATTCAGGTTGTACGAGAGAACCTGTGCTCTTTATGCAGTTTCTGCTGTGCTGAGAAGCAGTTTTTAAACACCATGTTTAAATCTACTTTCCAGCTGATGTAACTGGACGTTTGAGTGCTGGATAAAGTCATAAGACTATTAAAAACCTCTATGTTTATGGACACTTTTCCTAGAGGAAAGGTTGAGGAGCAGAAGGTTCCTTTTATAGATTGTAAGGAGAACTTGGAGAAAAACAGTCCCTGCAGATATATTGCCATGGTTTCAATCATTGGTGTACATAGGAATGGCAGGCAATGCCCCTAAGAACTTGGGCTAGATCTTTCCATTACACAGGAATATGATATTCCATAGTCTGCTCGTTCAGAGCTATTGCTGCAGCATCCTTGGACATTCTGGAGAATACCAAGAGAGATTGTAAGTACAACCCAGCCTCCCACTGCCCATCCTCTAGGCTGCCGACCCCTGTCGTAATCCTGACCCAAATGCCTTAGGTCTGCAGTTAGATACCTCAGAAGAGGATTCACCAAAGCTGAGCACAGAGTTGTCCAAGTTCCCAGGTCGGCAATGCAGGAAGAGTCCCACACCTTCCTAAGGCCCCACCATCTCCCTTCTCATGGACATCGTAACTCATGACGCTCCAGAAGAGAGACTGCTACAGCTGCGATCGGGGATTACTCCCTTTATTTCAACTGAAAAGTAAAGGAGGTCATGGTGATGACTTCCCTTCATATACTACCTGTATGCAAAACTTCAGAGCAGAGTATATTTTAAAAATGTCACTTTTTCATGTATTTCATATTTTATTGACAATTTTCGTTTGACTTTCACTTAGATGTTGCGATAGATAGAAATAAAATTATAAACAGGTCAGACTAGCTTAAAATCTCAAAGTTCCAAGAAACATTAAAAGTAAACAAGTGAGTAAGCAGTAAACTACGATCAAAAGCTGAGAGTCTTTTCAAATGGTTTCTATCAGTCTTCCAAGTTCCCATGCAGCACCTAAAAGTTGTTGCCTAATATCCCATTTCCTGTGTGACAACATCCTGATGAACAAAATATACTTCAAACTGTCATGTATCTAATTTGAAACAGAACATTTGGAATCAGTACTTCAGACCAATGATTTCCAATATGCGTGAAATACCTTTTTTCTCTCCCCCAACACCAAAATGAAAATTTGAAAACAATGTCAAAGAAAGCAAATAAAAGTTTGCTTGTTAAGACTCCTCATTGTTTTCAAAAATACAAATGGGTTTGTATTTAAATCAAACTACTGGGGGAAAAAAAAAAAAAAGGCTATTAAAAATATGAATGCAGCCTCCAGCTCAGGAAGTCAGTCACAGACAGTCAGATGTCAGGGGGCTATTCTATAGGAAACACCACTCTGCACTTGCCTGTTCTTCTGCTCTTTCTCTAAGCATCTGCTGCTAGTCAGAGACAGAGCACTCCCTGGCCAAATCTGTCTCTTTTTATGTTAGTTTTCCTTTGAAAAGCAATTCAGAAAGAATAGTCCAGGTCAGCTGTAATGGCATCACGACAAGCTGTCAACAAATCACATTTGCAATATCCGCTTAACTGAAGAATTTGAATTCCCTGCCTGTTACTTCACAATTGTTTCTAATTACATTAAGTGTATATATACACATCAGGGAAAAAAACAAACTTCATGTATTAAGATCTCCACATCTATCTGTCACAACACTAATGATTTTCCTGATAGTAGTAGCTGCTTTCATTCCTCATTTATTTGTCCCTCTAGAAGAGTTAGGCTATAAAACTTTGTCAGTACTTACATAGCACACTTTCAGGATTTTATCTTCCAAGATTTCATATATGTGGTTATTTGGCTGGTTTCAATCAAGTAAAAAAAAAAAAAATCCTAATTTATCAAAGCATGTCAAAACATGCTTATAATGCTTATACGAAATAGCGTTTGTGCATTTGACTCTCACAAATTAATTTGAACACATTGAGAATTAAGTGTTTGTCATAAGATAATTTCAACAATAATAAAGTCCTATTGCATAGAGATAATATTACAGGACTTATCATGAGTTCCCTGGAGCTCGCAATTTCAGTAAAACAGCCTCACTTCCCAAACAACCTGTAACCAGACTGTTCCTCACATCACTCTTATTTGATTTCTTCAAGGAGAGCAGCTAAAATGCTCCTCTGAGTATCAGCAAGTACCTTGTTCAAAACAAATTAACAGTATCAGCTACTTTTGCATTTTCAAACATATTAGGCTTGTAATAGCAAGCAGTGCGGATTATGAAGCGTAAAGCACATCACCATATCTTGTCATCTTGAGAGCTCTAGGATAAGATAAAATTTAAAACCAGCCCAAACCCCCACAGACTGGAGCCCACGCCCCAGAGCCCACCGATCCCTTTCTTGCAAAATAGGCCTCCTTCAGGTGACGCAGCATTTGGAGGGCCTGTTTCACCACCCCATTGCTTCGGTTTTACTGTGCTGTCACCATGAGACAGAACTAGAAGGTCAGGTCCTGGAGTCTCAGATCCTGGACCTCAGAACTAGAGGTCAGGTCCTGGATTTTCTCCCCACCCATTATGCTACCCAAAAAGCCAGCGCTAGCATTCTGGGTGCAGAGAAGCTGGAAGCTCAGGAAATGCACACTGGGACAGTATTTGGGATTTAGATTCCCTTTTATCGAGTGGCCAGGGAAGGAGCGTGTGCCAGCCGTGAGAATGAAACACCTGCAACCTTTCACTGAGTATTTACCCCACAACAGCCAGGCGCACACGGAAAGACAACGGGGAACTCGAGGGGAGGTTGCCATAGTCCTGCCTGCTGGGACTTCTCATTTGAAGGAGAAAAGAGGACTCGCTCTCTAGAAGACCACACACCCAGTGAAATTGCCAGGCTGCACCCATACTCCGTACGCACATCACACTCAATTGCATGCACCTAGTGTTTATACAAGTTATCGGTACCCACACTTCCGAGCCCAGCTTTACTGGTGGGTGGGAGAAGGGAAGGGGTTTTAGTTTCCAACCATCAGTGCTGGCCGGTACAGCACAAGCTCCCACATCACAAGAACTCATTTTGAATCTGCACAGCTGCTTCTCCCACACCTGAGGTCAGTACTGAATCCCCCCAGCATCCAACAGCCTGATAAATAAAAGGGATCTCGAAATGGAAAAAAATAACCCTCTGCAACATGTCTAAAACCCTGCTGAAATTTTTACTTAGAATAAACCTTAACCCTGGGACCAGCCTAAGTTCTTACAGCCAAAACTGACTGTGCACTGCCAGTATAACATTTTTATGTTGGCAGTGCACAATAGGAGCACCAAGGGAACAGCTGAAAGAAGTGAGGAAATGAGAGCTGAGCCACTGAGGAGGCAAAACCCAAGGCTGCACCATCCAGTGGCCAGGGCATCCAGAGAACATCTAATATGACATGGTCAAACACCAATTAGGGAGGGCGTTCCCTCTAAAAACTCAAATCAAACATTAAACAAAATAAACCCATAGCTGGTTAGAGAAACTTAAATACAGTTCCATAGTTGAGAGAAACTGGAAATACTGCAAAATCAATTTGTTTTTCCAGGCTTTCTGGAAGAAAAAATGGAGAAAATTTCCAGCAAAATATCTTGCTAGGTATGTTTTTGGAATGAAACAACTTTACTTTGCAAATTGAAACAACTTTGACTTTACATTTACATTCTAATTAGCCTTTTCTTTTTATTTCAACTTTTGACTCTTAAAAAATCAGCCACAACATGAAACTGCTATCTTCCATACATTTCCTAATCACATTGCAGAAAATATTAGGGCCATGTAAGGTTGGGGTTTTTAATTCTTGATGCTGACAACATAGCATGCCATATATTGAGTGTATCCTCAGCAAGTTTGCTGACAACAACAAGCCGTGTGGCGCGGTCGGCACGCTGGAGGGAAGGGATGCCGTCCAGAGGGACCTTGACAGACTTGAGAGATGGGCCCGTGCAAACCTCATGAAGTTCAACAGGCCAAGTGTAAGGTCCTGCACCTGGGTTGGGACAATCCCAAGCACAAATACAGGCTGGGTGGAGAATGCATTGAAAGTAGCTCTGACCAGAAGGACTTGGGGGTGCTGGTAGGATGAGAAGCTTAATATGAGCCGGCAATGCACTTCCAGCCCAGAAGGCCAACCGTACCCTGGGCTGTATCAAGAGCAGCGTGGCCAGCAGGTCGAGGGAGGGGATTCTGCCCCTCTGCTCCGCTCTGGTGAGACCTCACCTGCAGTGCTGCCTCTGCTCTGGGGCCTCAGCAGAGGAGAGACACGGGGCTGTTGGAGCGGGGCCAGAGACAAGAAGATGATCTGAGGGCTGGAGCAGCTCTGCTGTGAGGGCAGGCTGAGAGAGCTGGGCTTGTTCAGCCTGGAGAAGAGAAGGCTGCGGGGAGACCTGATTGCAGCCTTCCAGTACCCGAAGGGAGCCTACAGGAAAGCTGGGGAGGGGCTCTTTGTCAGGGAATGCAGTGATAGGATGAGGGGTAACGTCTGAAGCTGAAAGAGAGTAGATTTAGATTAGATATTAGGAAAAAATTCTTCACTGTGAGGGTGGTGAGGAACAGGAAGAGTTTGCCCAGAGAGGTTGTTGATGCCTCATCCCTGGAAGTGTTCAAGGCCAGGTTGGATAAGGCTATGGGCAACCTGGTCTAGTGGAAGGTGTCCCTGCCCATGGCAGGGAAGTGGGAACTAGATGATCTTTAAGGTCCCTTCCAAACAAAACCATTCTATGATTCTATATTCCTACTGCAGTCTACTTAAGTTTATATTAGGAAGAAATTAAGAGAGCAAAATAAAGCACTAAAAGGTTTGAAAAATCTTAGACTGAATGCAGTCTTTATGTCCTAAAGCATATGCAAAAACAGGTCCAGTCCTTTAGCTATGTTATCCTACACTATTTTGCCACACAGGATCACCAGTTGATTTTGCAAATGTAACATTTGAAAAGAAAATAATGCACTGAAAGGTTTTAATATTACATATTAAAAAAAAAATCTTTCATGTGAGATGAATCAGTCAAACTCAGGATTCGCAACCCTTAGACATATAGCTCACATGACAACAAATTTTCTTCGTAGTAGCTAGTATAGGGCTCTGGTTTGGATTGGTGCTGGAAACAGTGTTGATAACACAGGGATGTTTCTGTTACTGCTGAGCGGGGCTCACACAGAGCCAAGGCCTTTTCTGCTTCTCACACCACCCCACCAGCAAGGAGGCTGGGGCTACAGAAGAAGTTGGGAGGGGACACAGCCGGGACAGCTGACCCCAACTGAACAGAGGGCTAATACCATGTGATGTCGTGCTCAGCAATACAAGCTGGGGGAAGAAGGAAAGCGGGGGGACATTCAGAGTGGTGACGTTTTGTCTACCCAACTAACTGCTACGTGTGATGGAGCCCTGCTTTCCTGGAGATGGTTGAGCACCTGCCTGCCCCTGGGAAGCAGGGAATGAATCTCTTGTTTTGCTTTGCTTATGTGTGTGGCTTTTGCCTCCCTATTAAACTGTCTTTATCTCAACCCACGAGTTTTCTCACTTTTACTCTTCTGAGTCTCCCCTCCATCCCACCAGGGGAGAGTGAGCAAGCAACTGTGTGGTGCTTAGTTGACAGCTGGGGTTAAACCATGACAGTCTTTAATAATGTTTGTTGAGTCTGTGTTTACTGAGATTCTTCGTGGGCTTATAAACTTAAGCAGTTTGGTCAGATTTTCAAAGTGGTTTTTATATCCAGCCATTACACTAGAGGGATCAAGGCCAAAATCAAAGAAAAGGACTTTGGGTTTATTTTTCCCCAGAATGGATAAATAACCTTATCTTTTCCCTAGGTTTCATCTCTGAAATAGTGAGACCATTTTGTCTAAAAAATTCTAAATGGAAAATATTAATTGAAGCAGTTAAAGTTTGATAAACTACTGAAAGGTAAACATTGTAATGGAGCACACTGGGCAACTTTAATTATAGATATCACCATTGCTTCTGCTACAATACAGCTTCTTTGGGAGCGATGAAATACCAGTATAGTCCTGATGACATTAAAAGGTGACTGAAGGTCAACGACTGGTTAAACTGGAATGTTTCTGAGCCATTGTTAAATTATTCAGAATTATTTTAGGAAAGCTACATAAAAAGTGCAAGAGTGCAGTTTCAGCTTCATCTAAATGCGCATACTGAAAATGGAAAAGGAAATAGGGAAACTGTCCTTTGCAATTGCCTTGAAAAGGGGAAAAAAGAATATCTTGTCTATCTTCAACTTACAGTTAATCTAGCAGAGGAGAACAGTGCAAGATAGTTCTTGTTTTTACTACTTATTTCCCCAATCCGTTTTCTGCAAAAGCAAGCATGAAAGGAAAAGAAGAAGAATGGGACATTATTTCAGTAAAGAATGCAGTTATTTTAGTTTCTATTGCTTAACACCAGTGAGAGGAGACTGGCAGGAGTAAATAATTAACAATGTTCAACAATCCTTTTCTTTTGCTGCAGGATAGCTGTTTCCTGGTCCATGTATACATCTGCTGCTGTGTATGTGTCTGTGGGGCTAAACCTCTAGCCATCACCAAGCCTTCAGAAACAGGTGAATCAATGTGAAAACGAGCAGCGGCCAGGCATGCTCAAAGTAAGGAGCACTTGTTACACTGCAAAGCTGAGAGCAAGCTATGCAGTCTGAGGACTTGAATTTTACACCCCTCCTCATCTTTTCTTTTCCTTTAAGTGTGGTGAATTTAATGATGATGAAAAGTCAGCAACACTGGCAAATACTCTGCAACTTTCCTTGCTTGTGGTCAGGAGCACTGTGTGCACAGCACTGAGCTTCCCCAGCGCCCGCATAACACGCTGCAGCGTGTTCCCTTCCTAAGGCTCAGGCCAGCCAACTATTTTCCATCAACTATTTACAACAAATGGTGCCAAGATACGTGGTTGCTATATAAACAAAGAAGAATTCTCACTAGAGACTAAAATAGGACCTGCCGACTCATTTTTCACTTATGAGCTATAAGATTTATAGCTGCAACACACTGTCAGTGGTAAGGAGTGCATCATCTCTAAATGCCCTTTCCCATGGAGGTTTTACTCTTGCAGAATGAACATCACATGCTGTACAATTACAGGCAAAAAAACATGATGGCAAAAATTTTTGCTCAGAACAAACCTCCTGGAGTTAACTGCTAGGTATTTTTGTAAAGATCAGAAGAGAACTTTCCAAGCTATGGTCAGAGAACCACTACAAAAACAGCTGCATCAATTTAAGAGGCTACTACCTCATCAGCTGTTCGCCAACCCCCACCCCCCCCCATCTACTGGAGATTACCACCATTGAAATGGAACTGATGGAGAGCCCGTGTGAGCACTCATCATCTGCTTCAGTGCCAAGTCAGCCTGCATAGTTTTGAAAAAGTCTGCATTGATACATAAACTGAGATGGATTAGCTTCTGAGCTGAACCAGATGAGGAATGCTCACATGATCCATTTCATAGGCCTTGCTGAGGGAATGATAAGTCCGGCTGAGACATCTTAACAAAAGGTTGCTAGCATTGTGCCAGATAAGAATATTATTATTACAAGAAAAAAAAAAAAAAAAAGAAAGGAAAAAACCTTTCATATGTTTAAGTTTGAATATAAAGGCAGGTAAATGAATTAAGCTATCTGAATGAATGACAAAAGGGAGAATTGTTCCCACTATTTTTGAGATGACAATACTACTTTTAAAAGACTTAAAACGAAGAGCAGAGGCTTGCAAGTATAATAATGTCCAAGTGTATCATATTAACTCTCACTGAAGAGGAATGAACTTCACTTGCACACACATGAGTCCCCAAATATAACTCCTATCACATTCAAAACAAAAAGCTTATCCATGAAAAAAAGTCACCTGTTTGCATAATAGCTAATAAAAAGGATCGGAACGCGGTAGGGGGAAGCTGATTTGTAGTCAGTGGAACCATTAGGAGAAATGATGCCTGGATGCAACCTCTGGCACTGGAAGTCACCACAAGACTGGTTGCTGGAGGCTGGGTGGATAAGCCAGAAAGACGACTGTCACTGTCTGTCCTGATGTTATGTTGGTCTTTCAACTTCTGCCGCTGGCCACCTTTGAAAGAGGACACTCAGCTAGGCTACACAGATCTTAGGCATGATAGATGACAGCCATCCAAACTATCGTGTAGTGCCATGACGCATCTGTTCAATGCTCAGCGCTGAACTCATAGGCTTCTGGGTAGGTACATGTGAATCGCTTCTCTGTGCTGTGAAACATCACTTGAATAGACCTGAACGGGTTCCTCTATCATCAGATGCTTCAAAAGGACTTTTTGTTCATGAGCAGGTAAGTTATCTCCAAATGCGAATAAAGACATGAAAACAAAGTACTGGGTATGAACTCTGATTGCTCAAGTATATAAAAAGGCCAACTTGAACATTGTGATCTGAGCCTGTATCAATTCTGGAACAAGTGACAAACTAATTACTCTTTTAACAAAAGCAGACCGGGAAAGGCAGGAATCAAAGGACGTGACACTCTACTATATGTCAAGAACAGGGAAAAGGGAGAAACCTGTAAACAAAACAACCAATCTGCTACTGACAAATAACAGTTTCAGAAGTCAGAAATGAGGGACTGTTGAAAACCCATGCTATTAGACTAAATAAGCTTCAGAAAAAATATCCCCAAAGCATATGCTCAACGAAGTAAGGTAAGATGAACTTCCCTTTAAAAAACAAGAAGACAACAGAAATTAAAGGTCAGGACCAGCAAAGACCAGCATGAACTGCAACTCCACTCTCCACTCCACATGTATCACACCTACTCACAACACAGTCAGGTAAGGACAGGATTAGATAAGGAAGCAATACTGTATTTAAACAGAACAGAATATTTATCAGCCTTAAGATTTCACATATACAGGTTTTTAAATAAGGAAGAGTGCCCTAGGAATGTAGTTCTTTCCTGTCTATAAGTGTTGTTTGTCTTCAGCATTACAGTATTAAAGAAAAAAAAAAAAAAAGCTGCAAAACCAGTAAATAAATAGCCAATGTAAGTTTGATGAAAGATTGGCTCAGAAGACTGCTTTTGGCCTGAATAGAAAGATATGCTTTCATCCTGTTTTGACTATACTCATACGTTTACCTAACATAATTGGATGTAGTTAATATTGCAGGAGCCTTCAAGCAGCGCACATTTCCCTCATTAGTGAGTTTAAAGCCTTAATGATATCTCCTGCGCTGCAGAAAAGCCCGATGTAGGCTTTAAAAGTGATTGGCAAGTTTCAACAGGAGAAAAACTGGGGGAAGGGAAGGCAAAACCTAATAAAACTCTGATCTTGTTTTCTTCAGTCATTTAGAAGAGGAAATTTTGCAGAATGATAGAAGAAAGAAAAAAAAGGGGTGAGGATAAACAAGCCAAAAAAAGATAATTTCAAAAGTCGATCTTACAGTAACTCAAAGAGACATGAAAGAAAGAGAGAGTGGGCAGAAAGAGGGAATGTCCCTTCATGTACCTGCAACACACTAAGACACGTACGTACTTAGTCCTACACAAACTCATTCTGGCATAAACAAGTGCATACGCACAAGAGTATTGTCAAATCAGCATCTTCCTACACCTGCAGCAAAACCACCTTTTTGTAGTTTCATTATGCAGCTTTTTCTTTTCTCCCTTTAGCTCTCAATAGAGTTGGCAGGGAAGCCTTGCATCTAAGAAACAGAATGTCACAATATACCATTAACTAAGTACATGCAAAGGGTCTGGGTTTTTGTTGTTTGTTTGTTTTTGTTATTGACTAATTTTGACCATTTTCCAGGAACAGAAATTTCACAGGCTGGTTTAGTTTCAAAAGCAGCGTAATTATGTACAGCTGTATTCAGTATTTCTTAACTGCCTTGAACCATCAGTGAAAGGGAGATTTGCACACATTATCAGCCACTATCATTAGTGCTGTAAAGTACGTAATCCATCTGGTGTTCTGGTGTCTACCTAGGAGCAGGTATTGAACCAGTGATGGCTGCAGTATAACAGCATAAAGAAAGAGCATTAAAACCAAACAAAACAACACAGCAACCTTAGTCATTTCTCCATACCAGATTGTCCTTGTGTTTGTGCTCCCCCATGGTTTTGCAAACCATTTTTGTATGTATAGGCATAGAGAGTGAAGAATTAAAAATGTAAATTTCATCAAAGTGCGGTTTTGCAGTCTTCACAGGGGAAGAGGTAGCAGGATACCATGGTGATGGCAGCACTGCAGCCCATTAATAAACCAGAGAAAGACTCGGGGATAGATTCAAATACTTAGACCCATGCTGAAAAATAACTCACTTCATAATAAATCCTGTAAAAGAGAAGATGACTGTTCATCTCAACATTAGCCATGGTCTCAACCTACTGATTCATCATGTCTTGATGGGGGGCAAGGGAAGAGAAAACCTGTTTTTAAGCCTTCTAGACTCCTTTCAGACAATTGCATTGCTTTTATATTGCCAAGGTTTATGACCCATAGCATCTGAAAACAGACAACCCATATCAGGAAAAGAGAAAAAGTGGAAATTTTTTATTTTGCATTCCATCTGTGTGTAACCCATCTTTTTCCACGATAACTGCTAGTCCTTCATAAAGGAGGGATCAGGCGGTTTTATTTGCTGTCTTACCTGGAAATGTGACAAATACTAGTGCTTGCCTACTCAATTAGAGATTCATAAATCTCAAGCAAACACATTCACATGACCTACCTACCTGTACCACAACACATTAGCCAGCTAAAATCGCACCCCTACCAGAAGTGTGGCTTTCTCCAAGCCCACCTATGGTCTGAGCACCACCGCTGGGGATATGCTGACCTCTTGCAGGAGAGCTCCCTCCAGCCACAACCACAGAGAAAACTTTCCTCAAACAGCAAGCCATCTAAAGTAACTGCTCAAAGGAAATAAAATGTCAGTATAGAGGGTCTCCTCTTTACAGAGGGTCTTTTCAAGTCAGTCAACCAGACCATCCTCAAACTAATTGGACTTAACTCCAGTCAGTGTTTTTAGATTGATTGCTTGTAAGCCGTTCTGTGGCACTCCAAACTATTGTTATCGATAGCTTCCTGAACTTTCAGAAGTCTTTATCAAATACTTAAATGTGTGAGAAGAGACCATGTTCACCGTCTTTATCATGAGAGACACAGAAAAACAAAGGCTCCTTTTTAAGGGAACGTCCCCGTTCTGGACAGACTAATAAACTTACTTAGGTAAATACACACTCATGGCCCACTGAATGAAATGAGACATAAGAATGAGCACAGAAGTAAGCAAGTGCTAACATCTTTTTATGAATAGTAGTCAGCAGAGGCACATAGCAGGCATTCAAGGCAAGTACAAATGAGCTTTCTCACTATGCAGGACAGAGATTTCACTTGGTTTCCTGCTTTGAATCAAAATTACAAATAAAAATTACAAACTTGAGAGATGATCATCCTCAAAAGACATTCAGTTGAGTCTGTTAAGATTAACTTTACTACTTTAGGATTTTTTTTAAATACTTCAAAATAGAAAGTTACTTAAAAAAAAAAAAAAACACACAAAAAAAGGGGTTTTCAATAAAACTTTTTCTCTACATTTCTGAAGCTTCTTTTAAGAACAAACAAAAAAACCTTCCCACTACAACTATTTGAATTAACAGATAAACCAAATCCCAACCCTTTGCCATCAGTTCTGAAGCACTAACATTCACTAATGATAATGTTCGTCTGGAAATTCCCAACATACTCTTTTACATTTGTTAAGGTGACAAAGCACTTCCTAAATGATTTGCCCTTGTGAACACAGGAATTCTGTAGCAAAGCCAAAAAACTGAGCTCAGAGCTCCTAAACCCCAACCTGGATCTCTAATCACAAAACCAGACTTCATCTCACTGGGATTCAGAGGATCAGGTGATTCCCAGAACACGGTCTACTAATATGTCAAGTCTTGCTTTAAGGCTAACTGAAGCCCAAGTCTGATTAATTTTACAGTCAATAGCAGTGATCATTTGACAGCATTACTTTTGTGCTATTAGCTTCAGCATATGGGGAATAAGGGGCAATTTGTTGTGCATGCATAAACAGACATACAGAGTCTGAAAGAAATGACCCTCTCAATATTTATTATTTTAATTTTAAAGTGTCTATTGCAAGCATATGCACCACTACTTTAAAACATTTAAATAAAACTGGATTTAATTGCTCAGAAAAATTAACCAGTAAGCTCTGAAAGCAGGAAGAGGAAAGAAAAAAAGAAATGCAGAATTAAAAGCTATTTTACCAGGTAAAGAAGGTGGCAAAATAGTTACATATACGTTGATCAAGGTAGAAAGGTACCCTAGTATGTCTAGAAGACAGCCATGGAGGCACACTGGGGAAAGAAAGCAGATACATCATTATGGTTGTTGAGCCTAGGAGCTCTTTCTCTGGCACAGCCCGGTGAGACCCATCAGGTCAAAGCAAGGATAAGAGCCTTTGCTGAGCTCCCTGGCAGGGACTGGCACTGGAAAATCATTCGGGCATCTGGGAACACATGGCTGTACAACAGCACCCACAAATATGCAGTCAAACAAATTAATATTAAATAGTTAAGTGCTATACAGCCAAACACATTCCCTGCTAGCATAATTCCCTTTACGTAATGATGCTGTACCAGACAAGATTTCAAACCAACTATGATCTAGCAGCTGTAGAATACTGCTACGCAAAAAGTAAATCTTAATAAATTCACTGCTTGGACACCTTTTCACTTATCCTTGTAACGCAGAGAATGATTTTTGGAAGCACTGAATATTCTCAGCTCAATGAGACTGAGCCTTATTGTACGTGTGGCAGGATCGGCACTTGCTTGAATTTGTCCTACAAAGGGAAGGAAGGAGGGAGGAGAGAACATAGCAACTCGGTGTCACAAAGAACTGGATGTTCAAGGCACCACCTGACATCAGGTGTGATGGCTTTGCTGCAGCAGGAACTGAAATGTCACCACGGCATGTTCAAAGAGGCACATTTTGTGAAGTTTCCATAATAGGATATGGCACAATTGACATCTGCAAGGCTCTAGTGAGGACTAGAGATTCAAAATCTCCTCAAATCACAACGAGACCCCAAATCAATATGAGCACATCTGTATGCAGCCATAAATATACAAAAACATGCATGCATGCACACGTGCAGGTGTAACAACTAGTCCTGGGACACGTTGACTCCAGAAACACCATGCTGGTCAGCTTCCACGTCCTAGGTGAACCCACCAAAAACCAAGGTGAAACAAGATGAAGAAATAGGAAAGTGAGAGAAATAGATCTAAAAAGACTGGGGCAGTGAACAAATTTAAAGTATGTTTCTTCCCTCTGCTTCCACAAAAGACAGCTTGTTTTTAAAACTAAATATCACAATCAAATTATTAGCATACACTGGAACATCACTTGTGTACTAAACTATCCCACTGAGAAATCATTTTAAAGGGTGGAAAAATAAAGATTTCATTATATATATTTCACCTTTTTTTTCCTCATTTCTTTGAATAATTTTCCAAATATTGACTTACCCACCCTCATACTGTGTATCACTAGTGCTCCAAATTACATGCCCATGCGAAGGTAAGCTTCTAACAAAGCACATTCATCATCTGTTTACAAACTGAGTTCATCGCACTTTGCAACAACAATTTGGAAATAAACTAGAGAAATTCACATGAAAGGATGGTGATGATGGTATTGACACAATCCTACAACATTTAGTTTGAAGAAAATAAACATTTCTAAACCAAACAATCAAGGGTACAAGACAGCAATTATATGCATCTTTTTGGCAACAGTACACAAATTTTCATTCCTTAACTATTTTCACATGACATGTCTCCATAAGACTATGTTAGTGGATTTATTTTTCAAAACAATAAACCATATTTGAGAGAGAGGGACTGAAGAAACATCCCAGCCCATAAGGTGGATCAGACTATGGGTTTGGATACACAACTGAATTACCACTGTTTTCTGAATGACAGCACATCAGTTGGGCTGCTACGTACCGGCAATGCCTGTACTCTAAAAATCAAGGTAGAAGGCATCAAGTAAGATCTTGCACAAGACACAAAAGTGACCCTTTACTCGCAAAAGGCCAAGAACACACACATACAAACGCAGAGTCAGTTCCTGAGGCACCATAGTGAGCTGTTTGAAGCTAGTTGTGCATCCCAGCCCTGCTCTGGAGACGCATAATCACTATCAGTTGGTGTAGGGTCATCTGAAGTTAATGGAAGTACGTTGGTCTATGCTGGCTGAGGGCCTGACTCAGAAGTCATAGAATGACAGGGTGGCTGAGGTTGGAAGGGATCTCTGGAAGGCATTTTGTATCAAATTTGGATAGACCTTTTGATAGAGCAACATACACAGATACTTTTCTTGCCAGTATTGTGTCCCCTAACAAGAGAAAGAAAGAACAGCCAATGAAGGGGTATGGAGCCGTCCTGGACCACAGCTGAACAAGATGCAGAAAATAAGCTCCTTCCTATTTGGCGGCTGTATCTTATTTGTTTAATGCCACAGGTAGGCCCGAAGCTTTACAGATTTAGTAAAATAAAGACGAGGCCAACAGCTTGGTGTAACAGGCAAACACATTGAATACATGAAAACAATAATCATATCCCACACAGATGAACTAGGAGGAGGGAAAGGGGAAGAACAACAGAAGAAAAACCAAAAGCAGACAAAGAATTTGTACTGCTATGTTATGTGAACTTCCACGTGACTTTTTTGGTCTTACTTTTACCGCTTCATTTTTATTTGTTCTTAATCCATCATTACTTTTTCCACTGTAGCAGCAAAGCTCCTGATGAGAAATCAGTGATGTTTTCTTACGGCTATTGGAATTGGTGTAGATTTTTGTATTTTAAAATGTCACCCTCCTCCAGCTGGTTGGCATGCAGATTTAAGGATTTGGTCTAGATCAACTACTCATTTCCACTTGTGATAGCCACGTGGATCCAGGCAGAGCACTGACTCCAGCAGCCTGACTATCCTTGACTAGCCAGTACTTACCTTTGCCTTTGGGCTCACTGATCCACATTTTTGGCAAATACTTTGGCCTACAACTTCTGAATCATTTAAATTACATGCCAGGTAATATTTCTCTTCACATTGCTCCATCTTAACCTTCTACTCCTACATTTTTCTAAGTATGATTTAATGATTCTCAAGTACAAATTCAAAAACAAATTTTCAATGCAGAAATTAAAAACAATCTGAAAACAGATTATGTATCATTATCCCGCCTGGCAGAATGCATCAAACATCATAAACCTATCCATCTCACTCACAAAACAGTAATGCAGCTAAAAACAGTCTTAGTGCTCTTAAAAGAAAACTTCTATTCAAAAGACAACTTACCATAGTTGTGAAAGGTATCGTTTACCGCAGCACAGCCCTGCCTAGAATGCTGGCTGAGATTTCCATGGTTAACCTAAATTAAAATCAACTAAATTTTTTTTTTTTTTTTTTTTTTTGGCAGAAGGTCTATAAGCCAATTTTCATCTTTTCTTCTTCAACTATAATTAAAAACATAGGGAAAAGGCTTCATATGCCTCAAGTATGCAGTACATTACAGTAGCCATTTTTGTTTTTAACTGGCTACAATACTCACCTTAATCAAGTCAAAATTAAGTGGGAAAGTATAATGTCATTATTGCCTTCTTGTGATTATACAGTTAACAATAAATGCACCCCATGCCTACATGGGAATAACACCCTGTGTGTTAGGCTTTGGTTGCTTGCTCTAAAAGGAAAAGAACCTTAATGAAGATTTAGATCTGCAGTCGTCATACACTTCTGTGGCAAGAATTACTAATCAGTAACTCAGAAACAACAGAAGAGGGCAAGGCAACCTAAAAGACTTTTACAGCAATATCCAAAATATATTCGTGGTAAAGATGGGAAATGTATAATATCAAAGGGAAACATAATTGCATAAATGAACAGGAGTTTGTCTTATGTTCACGTGCAAAATCTACTTTGTCGATATAATGAATGACCAGATAGGTTCAATGTGAGACAAGTGTGCAAGTAGTCCAGGTCTCTCTGGATGTGGGGAGAGGACACAAGATGCTTCCAAAAGAGTCCTCTCAGCAGATTAAAACCACTCTGATTCCATAAAGGTCTTCTGATGACTCCCCAGCTAGTGGCCAGCAAGGGCACAATCCCAGATTAAGGTCATTCTTCTTACGAACACTCAAAGGCATGATATCACATTATAGACAGCTTTAATAATAGCTCGGAGTTCACCGAATCATCATCTTATCCACTTCTGTCTATCAAATACATCATCCACTGTTTGCAACACTTCACAAGTTCTATTTCCCAGTCTCTTACTCTAATATATGTATATTTTAATATTAATTGAAAGAACAGCAAAATAAATGGAATATAAACTTTTTCTACCCCATAAAAGCTAATACACTTAGCTTTTAGAATTAGTCCTACACAGCCTGCAACTTAGTGGTGCTTCATTAACATATGATTGCTACAACTGCTACAGAGTGTGGTGAATAATCTCTGTGGCATTCTGGGTTAGATAACTCACATTTCACCTCTGGTGGACGAGGTACAAATCTTGATTTGGGAAATGCATTTGAGGAGGTGGGGAAAAAAAGAAAAGCAAAGTAAGGTGGGTTTTCCCAAGGCCTGTTCAAACCCAATGATCTCACCCCCTTTCCCATCCTTCTCACCCTTAAAAACTGATGCTCTTAAGCTAAAAAAAGGTTTTGGATTGAAAATAATAAGCATGTGCTATGTCTGAACTGAAAAAGCCTACATACAGCCTAGCTATATGAACAGCACCGACTCCGAAGTCAGTTCTATAACCACTCACCAGTAGACCATTTGGGGAAGGAATGGGTAAAATAAGGTAATGGGATGTATTTTGCATTTTGAATTCTCCACTGGTGAGTAGAAATCCTAACCTAAAGTAGAGGAGCTTGCTTTGAGTAATTTTAAAATTTACAAACAGAAGCAACCTTATTAGAAGTCTTAAAATGACATTTATTCAGTCAATACGGGAAGAAAGAATACTATTACTTGGAAAGAGATTTTCTCACTCTCAAATTCAACCATTATACACATACAACCAAAATCACATCTGAATAAATTCCACTGGCCTTCATTACATACCATCCAGCATTATTTATTTTCATACAGAACCGTTAGTGTACAGGATAGCCGAACACTTCACCGAGAGAGCTGACTGGGAATTAAAGAGGAGAGGCAGTTTCCAGTGTGAAGATTCAAGAGGGGGAAATGATCCCCAGGTTAGATGTGGAAGGATTCAGAAACAGAAGGCTGCTTATCTTCAGTAAGTGAAAAGCAGTGGCTGGAACAGGGGGAACAAAGTGGAAAGTGAGAAATAACAACGCTCAAAGATTGCAGCTGTGTGAGAAGACCACAGAACAAGCAGATAAAAGCATGTAAGATGAAGCAAGTTCATTTGAATTAGACTCATGGGCATTAAGAAAGCCAGAAATAGCAACAGTGCACAAGGAGGAAACTGTTCCCTTTGTTAAAGAGAGGGCTAGGAGTTAAATTTTCTCATCTGCCACAGGCTTTCTGGTTAGTGGCGGGGATGTCACTCAGTCTGTGCCTCAGTTCCTCACCTGCAACGCAGGATGTTGTGCAGAAAAGCCACAAATGGTTCAAGGGACAGTCAAGTGACAAGGGCAAGATATGAACCTACACAGACATCAGATCCCTGACGAAGGAAAAAAGGGAGGGAGAGAGAGAGACTGGCCATAGTGACCTGACCTACCTGAATTTTAGAGAGGAATACAAATGTTACAGAGCATGACAGATGGAGGTACAACCATCAGAAAGAGAGAAAAACCTCTGACTATAAAAGCCTGGAAAGAAAAAAATGGCCAAATAAGAAGGGTAACAATGCACAGACAGATATATTCAAATGACAAGGCTGACTAAAATTAAGAGCAGAGCAAATATCTGAATGTACCCTCAAAGGAATGCTCTCTAATTTCAGGGAGCTATTATTTGGGCACCAGCTACTGCTATGAATAGTGGGTACAGTCTATTCCTATCAAACATACGGGAGAAAAGCATGGGAAAGTTACAGACAGGAAGAAATAGGGCTCTTGATTGGGGGTGGAAGAAAGGAAGGGGTGGGAAATTCCTTTGAATATGGAGAAAATGGGGGAAAGACCCTTGCCACACACAAGTTCAGCCTAAGAAGCTTGCACACGGGGATTCTTCCATTCAGGTGTGAGTCATAGGCAGAAGAGAGGGCAACTGGTACAAGTGGTTATTAAATAAGATACAGGTAGTCACAAGATGAACTTCATGTACCAAAAGAAGCAAGCAAAGGAGACAAGCAGTCTGCAAACAGACTGTCTGGTTGCAGAGAGGATCAGAGCAGCAGAGGAGCCAGACAGCTGATCAGAGATGAAATTTTCCCTGAGGGCACGAACAACCCCCCTGAACACATGTGAGTTTATCTGAGCAGGTTTGAGCATACAAAGGGGCCAGGAGGAAGCAGGGAATGGATGGTACTGAGGCATCGTGCGGTCACAGTGACAGTATGTCCTTGTAAAATGCTATGGAACTGCTGGAAATCTTTACTATCCCTTTGGCCGTTCCTCCCTCATTATTTGTTCTAGCCAGTACTTGAAGAGGAGCCTTTTAATATATATGTGTATACAGATAAGTAAAATAAATAACCAACAACATATGTATAAGTCTTTGCTAACCCCAATTTCATTCTTTGCTACTTGTTATTTTCAGAGTGCTAAGTATGACAAAGCAACACACGTTAGCTGCAGGAGGCACGTCCCTGTCCCAAGCAGCCCGTTCCTGCCTTAGAAAGTCTAAAAACACAAAACAGACCGTGGGTGGGAGAAACCAAATACCACTGTCCCCACGTTACATGATTGAGAATAAGGAAGAGAGCTAGTAAGTGATTTTCCAAGGATTTCTTGGGAGGTCAGTGGCAAGACTGGATATTGAAAGCCTCTCTCTTCAGCATCTGTCTGATGCCTCAGTCACAAGGGCACTGTATCTCTTTTAGAGACATTCTCTTTCATCCTCAGAACATCCTGGTAAAAGAAGTCTTTGGCTGAAATGTATATAGTGAATTTATACACCTCCAAGTTTCATTGAACCATGTTGTAGATTTCCCACCTCTTTATGTCCAGCTCCCTTGCAGCCACTTTTGGTCTGAACTCAAATTAACAGTACTACCACCTCTGGACACAAAGCCAACCTTTCTATCTACTTACAGTTCTGTTGGTGAAGTTACTGAAGTCTGTCACTAAGATTTGCTTGATCATCTCTGGTGTGGAGACCACCACAAACATCTGGCGACCAATGTAGTACCTACAAAGAAAGGAAGTAGAGAGTCATTTTAGCAGATAACGTCAACCAGAGAACTGTCACCTTCCCTAAAATACCTCTGCTGGCTTGAAAACACTTGCCACGAACAAATACCACTAAAAATATATTCTCTTGGGTAAATCAGTATCTTTCTCTATCCCTCTCAACTATTAAATGACACATAGTCCTGGAATTTAAAGGAAACAGCTTTAAACCTTACTGATTCATTGATACCCAGCCAACATTTTAACATATAGGTTACACACTCTGTGGTCACTGTGAATTCTGTACAAAGTGATGTAGTATCACTAAAACGGACTACAGAGACACAAAACACTAGTAACCAACAACCTGAACACTCACAGAAGACCTACAACATCGATTATCCTGCAGTTAGCCACATGAAATGTCTTTCCATGGCAAAGTCCTGCCTACAGTGGGCCTTTCCGAAAGTCCCCCGAGTGCAGCTGCAGTAAAGGCACACTCCCACCACTTCTACTAGCACTGGAACTGAGTGCAACTCAGACCCCAGGCTCTGGGGGTCCATCTAACAGATACCATCTGAACCTTACATAATGAGAATAAAAAATAAAAATAAAAAAAAAAAAAGTCCACTAAGTATGAAGAAATTAATAAAACTTTAGAAGACGAGTGGGTGATAGGGGTCTCTCACTCTGCTCGGACACTCACTACCTCCCGCTCCCAGTTTAATCCGATCTTTGGAGCCAGGGTCTGTCCTTGGGACACTTCACTGTGGATGCTGCAGAAGTGTTGGGATCCCCACCACCCCCACAACTCCTCGGGGTGCAAAGCTCCCTTCTCCAGCAGCATTCCCCCAAGGCCCACAGGTGCTCTGTGCTTGGCTGCTCTGCAAGGGGAAGGAAAGAGCGACGCCAGCAAGCAGAGGTTGCTTGCAGTCCCTACCTTGGTCGATTGCTGGACCAGAAGGTCTACGCAGGCGGCGCTGCCATTGCTCTGCCAGGAGAGAGGAAGAGGAGGCTGGAGGCAGGCACAGGAGGGCCAGGCAGCTCAGAGCAGAACACAAGAGCCATACCACAGATGCTGCAATACCGTGGTAACATCGATGCCTAATCATTTTGGCATGATATAGATTGGTATCAATATATTGCTTATCACCTGTCTACATTGCAGCAACAGAACAGACAAGCAAACCCTGGGCTGAATTAAATTTAGTAACGGGAGGTTCCCATGGCAATGAAGCTGCAGCAGCACTGATTTCACCGGGGGCAAACAAGTCAGACAAATATCTTGATTCCAAAGCAAGGTTTCACAGTCCACCTTGACCCCTGTACCACCAAAACACATAACAAACAAGTGGCAGAGAAGAACAAGAAAATAATTTTCTTCAGGAAGGAACAGATCTTTTCTTCTCTGGTGGGTTTTGAGAGGGAACTGTTATTTCCCAAATCCAACCCACAGGCTCCACTTGAACCTTAGATACAGGTTGTACGTTCTATTAAAATAAACCTTTTTCACCTCTCCAGTTTGCTAAACCACAGCAAAGTAACTGTCTCTTAATGGTCAAACTTTTCTTTAGAATCCTAGCAGGTGCATAAGAGCTGAGGCCTCATTTTAAAGAGTCTTTTGATCAGAGTCTTTGGCAAAAGAGGATAATGCCCTATATGCCCCTTCCACGTGTATTTTGTACAATTTCTCTCGCATAAGAGAGGCAAAGCAAGCTCCCAAGGCGAAGCTCTGTGCCGCTCTGAAGCTACCCAGGATGATCAGCCGTGAATACTGACCTCTCACGCTCACACCTTGCTTTTCTCTTCCCCTCTCCAAGTTTATCAAGTTCCTTGTCTCATTTAATGGTTAGTGACTGACGGTCCTCCGACACACAGCTTGTCATAGGGACCAAATCCCCAACACCAGATTCCAAATCTGAATCAGAAGCGGATTATGTCTATCCAGACAGCTTAACCCTGACCACCAAGAGGCACCACATGATACATCATGCAAAGCACCTGTGTGTGTGTGTGAGAGAGACACTTCTATTTTATTTCAAACTTAGGAAGCTGCAGAGCTCTAGCTCCAGCCCACTGGAATAACAGGACAGTACTCACAGTCGGAGCCCTTTTGTCACAGCGCACTTTGTGCTTGAAAGCATTCAGGACTAAAATTTGGGACAGGAGCATCTCCTACTCAAGCTGCTTTTATGAGAAAGTGACTCACAAGCCAAGCTTATGCAAACACATCTATTCATCATTCTCCAACTCAGACCAGTCACCCAAACTCCCAGTTCAGCTTCCACAGCTAAGCTCTTTCTTTTTTATTTACTCTTCTCTAACTTTCTAACTATAGGCACCTGCTTTTCCTTTTCTTATCTGGTTATAAATAAGGGCAGAGAAGAACAACGGAAAGAAGGGGAATAAAAAAAATCTCCTAAAATTAATAAACTGAAAATACTTAAAAAAAAAAAAAATCTTAAATTTTTTTAAGCAAAGTTCTACCTGATTTTAAGGAATGACCGCTGTAAAGCATACACGGACTACTGTCTCCTTTAGTATCCTAAAATGTAAAAGGTCACTCTCTGGCTTTTTTACATTCTCCTACTTTCTATACATATTTTTTTTAAGCTTTTCTAGTATGCAAGAAGAAGAGGGTGTGTATGGACATACTTTGGAAGTCAAAATCCACAGGCTAGGAGCATGACTTCCTTGATCTTCCCCTGAAGGAAAAAAGTTAAGGAAAAAAGGACAAGAACAGCTATTTCATTTAGCAAACTGAGCTATTTCATTTAGCAAACAGAAGTCCAGAACCTACAAAGCCACCAGAAATATGCTTAACTAAGTTTTAACATATTTAAAATCCTTTGCAGGATCAAGGCCTCAGTCACAAACCAAGAGAATATCTCCCAAATAGATTTTTTTTTTTTTTACTTGTTCCAAAATGGCAAGTAAAAGATAAAATCCTCCTGAATAATAATCTATTCTTCCCAAGTAAATAACATATTCACCCCTGCCATGTAACTTCATTTTGATTCTGTATTACTACATGAGGATATCACCAGCCTCACATAGACTTAGATTTATTATTGAACAAAACCCAATATTCTTGTCAGATTTTAATAAATAAGAGTTTGAGAAAAACAAAAGCCTCCCGGCAAGTGCATTACAAATGGATTCATGAATAATTTAGGACAGTACTTTTTATTAACTTTCCCTAGGTTAATCTTTTCACGGGGCTTGTCCACACACAGAAGTCCTACCATTAACTACAGTGATACAGTACCATTACACTGCTTGACCCAACCCTTTGTAATGTTTTCATGTAGGGCATTCAGGATGTAATACAAATGCTTGTGACTATCTAGCTCACTCCTGCACAGAAACAAGAACACGTGAATGTAGTATGGCCCCCTCAGAGGGATGCAACTCTGTCCACATGGGCATCTCTTGCAGCTCTGCCATACTGGTAAAAATAAATTTCATGACCCACACATGAGTATAATTTTCAAGTGTAGATGAGGCCTCAGTTATTTAAGTTATGCCATTAGGGCAATTCCTACTAAATTTCAGTTTAAATTGCAGCCCTCCAAAATAGAGAAAAATACCCACATTTTTAGATCAGCAGCTTTAGCTCCATTGGAAGGTGAGACAGGAAAGACCTAGTACCAGTACATCAACAGCACGAGGACAGCAGAAGCTACCTCCAGCAGATGAAAGGGTGGATGACGAGCTGTCGCCCCAGTGGGCTGCTGGTGCTGAGTGGGTGGCTGTGTGCTGCACCATCCCCAGAATCATCAGGCAAAAAGTTTTTCAGAAGCATTCAACAGAGTGCATGGCTTTACTCCCACGAGTTACGGAAAAGGCAGGCTGCCCTCCAGTGTGTTTACCAAAGGGCTTGCAGGTCAAGGGGGTGGTTACACTACAGTATATTGAGCAAAAGAAGTCAAAGTCAATCTGCAGAGTGTTTTAATAACTTAAGAGGCTAGAAACACCCAACACACTCAACCGCAGCAGTTTGGTTCATAAGAGCAGACAAGCACCGCTCTTAAGCAATTAATGAAATGCACAGAGACTTCTGCCTTGTGTTCAGGTTTCACCCAGGATGTTGTGGTCCTCTTGGCAAATATTTAGTGCTTTAGTAAACACATCTTTTCTTATCAGCAAGAATAAGCAGCAAACCAGCAATGATTTCTGCTGTTTTGCCTGTGCCCCACCATGGCTTTCTGCAGAAATGTGGCCCAGGTGTCCCAACGCACACCTAGTGCCCGCAATGGCGTGGCCACAGAAGTTACCCCATGGAGGCAAGAGAGGCCTGAGAGATGAACCACTGAGCCCGACCATGAGCCGAGGTAGGAAGAGAGAGACGAGAGGCAGGCTGGACTGCCCCAACCCTCCTGCTACAGCACCCAGGCACCCATCTCCCTTTCCAATGTTCACCAGGCACATTCCCCCCTGCCCCAGGAACACAGATTTCTGTTCTCAGGCAACGTAGCCGATCAATCAGCTACTTGTAATTCGAAGTACCAATTTAGCATTATCCTTTCTGTATCCCCAAGATCGCTCTGGTCACACTGCACAGGCATCTGCTGCCGACAGCATCCCCCAGGTCCTGAGCCACGGACCTGCTCTCTGAGCAAAGCTCACAGCAACGTTGCCTTGCTGTGCTGGGAAAGATGGAGTGCACACACAGTACATCATGGCAAAGGGCCATATGTTTTCGTGTAACACTCATGTGGGAAACACCTGCAACCCTTTCACCTTGTTTATTGTGCTGCTGTCAATTCACAAAAGACTTTGATCTCCCTATCTATTATCAGTCCCATGTATTACAAACACATCACATTAATCATAAAACACATATATGCTGTTAGGCAATAAACAAGGCTTTGTTTTCTATGCTGCAGTCTGGTAAAGTACACAAAGATCATCTGGAAAGCTAAATGAAAATAGAAAATTTTATTATCCCTATCTTCCTCAGGGAAGAGCAAAGAACAAAGAACAAAAATGAAACAAAAACACACAGACACTAAAAAAAAACAACAAAAAAAAACCCAACAGGAAAACCTAAAAAAACAAAAAAAAAAAACAACAGGAAAACCTAAAAAACCAAAAACATGGGGAAAAAGGAGAGGTATGCAAAGACAGAGAAATACAGGGGGGAAAGTTCATTTTCTTAGGAGACATTTCCTTAAAAAAAAAATTCCTTGATCACTCTGCCTCTTTTGTTTAGAGACACCCATTCACTGCAGGCAGAGAAATGCAAAAAAGTAACAGCACACTGCTTGTTTAAAGTAGGACTCAAGCCTGGTGTTACTTGCTTAATTATTTCAGAGGTCAGCAAATTGATTTGTCATGAGCACTGTCCCCTTCCAGCTCTTGCAGGCAATTCAGACTCTGTAGGACTAAGCGATACGTAACATACCGTGAGTCCTGTTAATATTTGTGTTATATTAGCAGCTAGAGGCCTCCAAGGTCCCCGGGCCCTAATTTGGCAGGAGTTATACATAAATTGAAGGCTTATTCTAGGCCTGTGGAGTCTACAATTTAAATAACCTGGAGTGAGAAACAGTGGGGAAAACAAAAAAAGTCCTCCATTTTCCAGCTGAGGGACCAGAGTTTATTACAAAAGGAGAGAGCATCTTAATCTTTTTGTGTTTTTTTTTTTTTTTTTTTTTTTTTTTTGACTCCCTGTAGGAACAGAGCTCCTCAGCTGTCATATACACCTGGAAATCCCACACTGGCTTTCTTCAAGCTGGGGAAAGTCTGCTGGAAAGTCGGGAGCTAACTCCCGGGCTGTGACTCCAGCTGGCAGGGTGCCTTCCTGGACTATTTTTATAAAGCACTGACAAGCTGAGTATCTCCAGATTAGAGAACTGAGAAGTGCACATTACCACTTAAGAAAAAACCAAAAAATCAACCAACCAACAACAAAAAAACCCCAACACAACACCCTAGAAGCACGTGAACTTCTTGCACATGAAAATGAAGCCCCGGTAGCACTGAGCTGTCTCAGGCACAGGGAAAAGTTTCAAAGCACAGCTCTGCCAACACACACCCCCCCTCAGCCGGAGACTAATCCAACCCGTTGTGTGAATTCATTAAAAAGAAGACATGGCCGCAGTCATTTCTGTTTAAGAATAAATTGTTCCTCATTTGACCCGCCTGGACGCCTATCTCAGTGATATGTCCTAGGCAGCCTGCTTTGGCAGGGGGGTTGGACCCGATGATCTCTCGAGGTCCCTTCCAACCCCTACAATTCTATGATTCTATGATTCCTTTTTTGATGAACTACGCTTCTTTCCATGTCATAAAAGCTTTAAAATAAGCACATAGAACTATTAATTCCTGACTGTATTAAAAATATCATGTAACAAGATGCCCAGACGCTCACGCACACTTTCTGTGCCGCTCTGTATTGCTATGCATCCACCTCTTTGTCCCCATACCTGCGATTAAAAATGCTGTATCTTCTACATATCAAGAACCTCTGTGCTATCTCAAACTTGCACCTTGCCAGAAGACCTCTGCTTTCTGATGTGCTTAAGGAAGTATCAAAAAAGAAAGAAAATTCCAGGATTATTTATATTCTTCCCACCACTAAAAGCAGAGCTGTTTTTAAAGGAGCTCCTCCCTTGTCAGGTGCAATAAGAGACTCATGGTATGAAAGTAATATATTTAGGGTTGACAATAAGGAGAAGGAGGGCTGATTGGGGCCATTACAAGGTACAGAACTGGTAGAGTCTTTCAAGTACCTTACACCAGGGTGCAAACGAGATCTATTTCTGGGCATCTCTAACCCCGGCTGGGGGTTTAGCAACTTGAGGATGTCACACACATTTACTAATCCCTTCCCCCTTCCAAGTGAGCAGCACGGGAGACGCAGACTCTGCATGGCTGTGTTAATTCATTCATGAAATGAAGTAGATGACATTTACCCACATATAAGGAATGACAGGGATTAAATTAAGCTCACGAAGTGCCTTGAAGAAAAAAAAAATCCAAAAAACCACAACCCTTCTGAATTATACAAGCGTGTTTGGCAATCTATGTCCATTTGTTTTTTTGAGGAAATCTGAGTCTAGATCCAAGTGCGAGTACAAAAGCTCATGCCTACATTCAGGGGTGGGAAGAGAAGCAGCAAAGGGATGAATGGACAGGGATAACAGAATCATTTCTTTTCTTGCTCCAGGTAGGCTGGGGTAAATCTGGGTGCCAGGGCAGCGCGGAGCTGCTGGGTCCTGGGATGCACTCCTCCGCTGCTGGGGAGCTGCCGCTTCCCAGGCTGGGGGGTTTATTTTTATCCTGGCAACGGGGCTAAGATGATTGCCACCACCGCTGCCGCCACTCCGCGTGCTTGCATCATACCGCTAGCGCTGATTAGCTACATCAGTATTCCACTTCATTAATGCGAAACGAAAGCTGTAAATAGGGTGAGACTGCTTTTATAGGATGGTACTGGGAACGAGAAGTACTGCGACATTAATAAGAAACTAGTCCCTCCTCCTGCCTGGGTGTGCGGTGCTATCGCTACTGGGTGACGCTGAAAGCGCTCATAGCTCTTCGCCTAGGCAAGATCGCCAGAAGGTGGTTTCTAAATCTTTTCCCATGATGTTTCCCACCAAGCTTGGACTCTATTAGTCTGTGTTTTGTTACCCGTGTTTAGACTGTGACATTTTCACCAAAGCTTGTTTTGTCTGTGCTCGTTAAAGCACGATATGCCTGACTGACCTCATGTGATGGTGCAGAAGTTTCCTGTGGGTTTCAGCATATTTCTGTGCCCGGCCTTTCTGTGGGTTTGCGAGATGCAGGGTGAGAGAAGTCTCATCTCAGGCTCTTTGCACCTAATTCACTACCAAAGTACTCCATTGCCGTATCCCGAAAGAAAAACCATCAGGTTACTATTTCCAGAACACTGGATTACTATTTCTAGGGAAGGCTACACCTAGGAGATAGCAAACTTTCTATGTCTCTCAACTTTACTTGCTACCATCTACACAGTGCACATTTCTATGGATTTGTATGAGTCTATTATTTATATTCAACAGTGCTACCTATTTTTATCAGTGCAGTGGAAAAAAAAATAAAAAGGCTACAAAATGGTTGAGGAGGATAAGCAGACAATGTTACTAGGGCTAAACAAGGGCAGCCTTTTCTCCATCTTTTTTTTCCATGTAAGGGAGAGAGAGGGATCTGCTGAGTGCTTATCCTGATTTCTAGTCAGGAGCTCTAAGCAGCTTCCTTTGACAGACAGGTAAGCAATTTCTGGGAAACAACAGGCAGTATTACCCTGGCAGGGCTACAGCCATTTCGTACAAGATAAATGGAGACAGAGCAGTGCACTTGAAGATGAGGGGTATGAGTGTGATGCTATGTTGAATAATATGGCTGAGAGAATGCGTAGAAGAGAGGCGTGCGGCGCTGGGCTGCTTTCTAGCAAAGCAGGGGGGGACCCATCGGAATGGGTGGCCGTGATGCCAGGGAGGATCCTCAGTGTCCCAGAAAGCAGGGGAGCATGCGTGTGTTGTGGTGTGGCTCCGAGGAAAATCTGGGGACGGGACAAAAAGAGGAGAGCATATGTGCCACCATACGGAGAAAATGCAGCAGGAAGGAGGTCAAAGGATTTAAATATAATTTGTGATACTATGACATTACAAGATACAGCAAGGTATAAAACAGGTTGACTATAATAAAACCAAAAGTGTAATAAAGTTGCTAGGTACTGAGCTTCATATAAGCAAACACACTTCAAGATGACCAAAACAAAACCTGTGTGATCTGACTTCTGCCTCTCATAAAGCATTTCTGACCATGATAAAATTGAGGGTTTTATTATTTTTCCTCCCTGAGACCTGACATCAGGGTACAAAGAGAAGCCAACCCTAAGTGTGGATTTCTTCAACCTTCATCTCATATATTCTTTACATATCATGGCCAGGACTCAAGTGTGACTAGAGTTTTTCACATCTCCCGTTTTTGTTGGCCATTTTAGCCCTAAAGGAAAGAAAAGGCTTTCAGAAAACACTGAGTATCTCTATCTGCTGAAAAGTCATGTCCTCATGTGTATCCTCAAAAGAGGCATTCAGAAGAGAGGCATTCAAAATCAGTAGGCTGTTTCTGTGTGTTTTAATTCTGCACTTTATCTTTGATTTCTTTGTAGGCAAGACAGCTCATCTGCCTCCTGTAAATACAATCAGCAGTGGTGGACGATACAATATTCTATTTTTGCATGTGTTTGAAATAAACATATACATAATTTTCTTTCAGTCTATTCCTTTTTACTGTCATGAGAGAGTTACAATATATTGCACACCATCCCTTTTTATTCCTTTGCTCTGTTTATGCAGATGCATGCATTTCTGAAATAATGCTGTCTTAATATTAGAATACTTTAATTCCTCAATAGTAAACGGGGCTCAATATACTGATTTTTTTTTTTTTTTTTTTTTTTTGCATCATAAACATAACATGATGAAATGAGTAAGCCAAATTGAGTTTTATGTAACTACACATGCATACACCATTTTATTGAATAAGAAACAAGACACTTCAGCTTGGTCATGGCTACCAGCCTGAAGATACCTGAAGTTCAAGCAAATGATCGCAGGGTTTGATAAGTGGGAAGCAATGGGCAACCCATTCATCTGGTTTGTGTGCAATAAAAACACAGATCCCAGCCAACACTGGTCAGCCTTACTTAGGCAAGTAAAGGTTTGGCAGACTGGCCACGAGGGGGACAGTCATCGGGACTCGCTTTTCTTTCCCGATCTGCCTTAAAAAAATACATTGAAACAAAGAAAAAAAGGATAGTAACCACCTACTGAGCTCCTGGGAATGTACTTTTTTTTAATGCAACAGCATACAAAATGCACACAGGAAAGATCTGTTTTTTAAAATCCTTGCATACCTATGGTAGTGTGTACTTTTTCTATACATTCTTAAGATCTACACACATACACACAAAATAATTTAATTTTGTTAATGCATTATTAAATGCACACTAAGCCCAATAAAAGTCATTCCCAACGCTTTATGCATTTATCATGAAACCACTAGCAGAATACTTTACAATAAAAATGCTAGCCGTACACATGACCAAACTAAATTACCTCGGGAAATGGCTAATATCTGACCATGTGGAAACATTAGAAAGCAGGGCTTTGTTATAAGAATAGAAGGAAAAAATAGATGTATTTTCTTACAGAAAAAATGCAATGATAAAAATATTTTTAATAGTAAAAAACGCTGCAGCTCCAGGAAATTTTCCTGAATCAATTCAATCTGTGTCGTGCTGGACTTTAAAAACCCATTAAAAATAACCATGATAAATTTCTTAACCTCTTTCAGTGCACCACACAGAAGACAAAGGAAACTGCAATTCAACAGAGATAGAAAAGAAAGAAAAGAATAGAAAAACCTGATAGCTTGTGCATCAGTGGTAACGTCCTCGCTAACAACAACGGGCAAATCTGTGCCACAAAGGACGAGAGGAGCAGGAGTGATGTGTACAGCTGACAATGGCACTCCAAAGTAATGACTTCCAGGAAATCTGCTGTTACAAATGGACAACACGCTGCTGAGAAATAGTTGAGTCACGACTTTCATAACATGGCAAATCATTTCAGCCTAAAAATGGACAGACTGAAAACCAGGATGTATATGGCTCTTGTAAGGCAAATATGGGGATAACATCCTACAAACAGCTAACATGCTCACCTGGTTTAAATTATTAAACCTCACTGAAATCCATGCACATTCATGGATTTTTCCCAATGTGCGGTCATAGGACACAGATCATGTTTCAGACAGTAATATTAGTAAGAGCACTACCTCGTTGACCTACTTTCCATTTACCACCTTGTACACATTACCAGTTGCAACAAAGATGCTTCTTTTGCAGCTCCCTTTTTTTTTTTTGTGGAGGAAGAAGGGGCAATTGTATAACAAATGGCATATATGTGTCGTGGTTTAACCCCGAAAGGTAATCGGATCATGCAGCCGCTTGCTCACCCCTCCCCT